>JAKSZP010008763.1:0-23577 GCA_022478985.1 Massospora cicadina
AAACTCCAGAAGAAACTGTGTCCTAATAAGGAAATCATAGTGATCGTTGTTCGACACTACTGCAGGTGCCATCAGGATCATGATCCCAAAGTTGTAAAGGCAAATAAGAATAAACTTGTAAGGCGTGAGTAATGTCAGGTCCTACGGTGCGGTTTTTAAATTTTAATCAATGTTGAGCATAAAATTTAGCTTAATAAGTTTGGAGGAGATGATGTTCAAAGGGCCCCGTTGTACAGTACTGCCAGTATGTGCACCTTCTTGACGATAGCTTCCACCTTTAATATGCTCTTGCCAAAGGGGTTTCCAGTGGCCAAAACGTTCGAAACAGATCCTTCAGATTATTTCAAAGTAAAAGCATTTGTATTGACCCTTGGAAGTGTCTTCTCTATTTGATGCCAAATTCTTAAAAGTAGACATAACCAACTGCTCTCCTTCTTCAACTGAATTGATCATTCAGGTAGGCTTATTTGCATGGGCCAAATAGAGATCATTTGATACAGATCCATCAGCACCATGCACCCTAACCTAGCTGGTACATCCACTGTTCTAGATGCCCCTAACACATGGTAACCCACACTAGCAAAGATATCATCTTCATGGTCTTCCTCTCCCTCAGTGTCAGGAAGATACCAAGTTAATTTTAGACCGACCCACCAATTGAAATTACAATGCACCCAAATGACAAGCCCAAATGCCAGTGGCACTGCTACTTGCGTGAAAGTTATGAAACTAGGAAGGAATTTGTCATTGAGTGCCCATGAGCCATAATTGTGTATAAGAACTCAGTAAAGAACCAAGTGAACATGGCCATAGGCCCCATGGGTTGTGGAAATATAGGTGGGAAGGGTGGTTTAGACTTGAACATAATAAAAAAACTGAAATTTGGTAGTGGGATTTTTATTAAAGTTTATAAAAAAATCAAACAATAATTTCCTCAGTGCAATGCAACTGATTAAATAGTGTTTGTTTTGGTATCTTGTCAAAGTAGGGATTGGGCCCTTAAAAAGCGACTTACCCTGGAGAATTTTTGAAGGAGGGGGGAATATCGACTTCAATCTGAACTGACATCAAAAGAATTGGTGGTGGTCTGAGTTACTATATGTTTGTAATGAATGCCTGGCCCAAAGTTCTACTGTGTTTATAGCATTTAGTGTGACAGCGTTTAGCCTGATGGGCAACAGGGATCCCCCAGGGCCACCTCACATAGGGGCGGTCCCAATGGGTCAGAAACAGGTTTGGGATGACCAACCTGCCCATGCCTGGTCACTGGGGCGTTTGTTCAGCCAAGCGGAATTCCTTGAGTAATGATCCCAATTTTCTTAATGAGAGTTTCAAATTATCAGCAGCAATCCCCAATGGTGATACATGTCTATCAGGGATAAAGCCTGATGATTTCAAGAGGATTTAGGATCAGCAACCATACTGCTTGATGGCTTAATGCCATTGGTGATTTTGACTGAGTATTCAGTATTTGTCCCCTTCCAGATATGGGTTGTGCACCCATTGGGCTTTAGATCCCATATATTTTAGAAACTTTAACTCTGATTTTGAAGATTTGGCGCCATTGGCTTTATAAAATCCACTCAGCTCATGAGGATGACAGTTTCTGATGAGTTCAGCACAGATTTCCTCTATTTGACAAACTAACTCGGTGGAGGCAAGCATGGGAACTGGGGGAGGAAGCTTCATAGAAAGCGCTGTTACCCGGCACTTGTCTACCACATGGGTGAGGTCACCCTGTGTGATGAGGGGTATAGATGCCCTATTCAGACCCTTTTTGTTAGGAAATGGGAAATCGCCTGATCTACGCAAAGGGGATGTTCCCCTGGGCTTACATCACCCTTTCCTTTTGCCAGAGGAGGGGCGCCAACACTGGGAAACTGCATGAGGGCTACATTTTTGTGGGCATTGGGCAACTTGATCTCCATTAAAGCTGCAACCTTTGTGTGGGGATGGGGAGCATTAGGATGAATCACATGAAAAGCCTCAACTAGTTACATGCTGTTCACGTAATCATGGGCGTTTACCCAGCTGTTTTTGTAGGCTGAATAACCCTTCCACACAAAAAGATACTAAACTGACCTCCAAGATCTGCAGGATGCTAAAATGCTCTCCACTTTGGACTCCTCCAAATCCTCAATCACTATCAGATCAGGATCTGAGGGGATAGTTGTCAGGGAAACAGGAGCGCAGGAGGTCGTTGAGGGGAAAGGCTTAGGCCAAAGGTGTGCCAACAAGGCCAAGTAACCCAACAAAAAAAGAGACTTCCTAAAAGTTCAGTTTTTTGTTTCCAAATAAATCTATAGAACAAAACGCACACCAAACTGTCCACAACCATCAGGGACATGAGGCCCTGGGAACTGGTAAGGGCGGAGGAAAATCTAGGGCAAAAGGCAGCAAAATAGGAGGAGGCGGAGCCGGCGGAAAGGTGGTGGAGTAGGCGGAGGGCTCATGTACAACAGTAGGGGCAAACCAGAGCGGAAAACGGATCCAAGCCATCGCAGAAATTTGTAGAGTTTTATTTTTATATTGGAAATAACCAAAATACAGGAATTTGCCAAAACCTAAACTTTATAAAAATAATCTGTGTATATGAGAAAAGCAAAGCCTTTCTCAGCTTAGGACTTGATTTATAGGAGGTTGATCCACGAGGATTCCAGATGGTTATAGAAATCTGATAAAAAACACAAATTTATAGTTCTTCAATAAAATCAAAAGTGTTTAGAATTTGGCCAAGTTCTGTAACCTCATATCTCGTAATTTTCTGGGTTCTAAGTTCAATTATCGCCTGGTTTTTCGCCTCATAAGGTCCATTTTACTCAGCCCTAGCTGGCAAAGCCAAACCCCATTCTTTGTCAATGACCTTAGAAAGGTTATCAGTGACCCTTAGGGGTTCTGGTCTTTTCCCCAATGGCTTGTTGGACCTGGCTTTGTAGGTGCGGTTGATCCCAGGAAATATGTCACTAGCTGTGACATCACCCTCTGCTCTTGGACGGGGTTCTACACCACCTGAGGGTACATGGGCCAAGGCGAAGTTCTTATGGGGAGTAGGTAGCTTCATGGCAGCTAAGGAGGCTTGGGTGGCAGGGCCTGCGGCTTCTGAGAATCTAGAGTGGAAGCCATGAATTAGTTCCTGAGCATTGGTCATGTCCCAATAAGATACCCAGCTGTTCTCTGTCTCAACATATCCTTTCCAGGACACCAAGTATTTCAGGCAGCGTCAGGATAGGCGAGAAGCAAAAACTGCATCAATCTCATATTGGGGCTCACAATCTACTATCACGGGATCTTGGTGAGGTGGCACAGGACCATTGAAGGGGGTCAGGAGGCGTTCATGTAAGGTGCTGAACACTTTGATTGAGGGGGTTAAGTTACCTGATAAGCTGATGGGCCAACTTTCTTGAGGATCTTGAAGGGACCAACACGCTTGGGACCTAACATGTGACATGGTTGCTTTAGCTGGAGATTCTTGGCGTTGACCATGACCAAGTCACCAGGCTTATACTCAGGTCCCTCACGGCGCTTTTAATCAGCATATTCTTTGTAGATCCTCACAGCATCAACAAGATGCTCCTTCACTGTCTGATGTATGTCCCTGAGCTCTTTAGCGCGCTCATTGGCAGCAACAACGGTGGACTCATTCTTCGGACTTTTTTTGAAGCTTAGGTTGTAACCATAGTTTGCAAAAAAGGGGAAGTTCCTGTAGAGTTATGGGTAAGGTTATTGTGAGCGAATTGCGCCAGTGGTAGGTGAGAGGATCAATTGTTCTGTTCAGCATTGTAATAACTACGCAAGAATTGCTCCAAACCTTGGTTTACCCTCTCCATCTGTCCATATGACTGGGAATATAAGGCTGTGAAATGGCAGGGGCGGGTGCTGAGGATGGAAAGAAGGGCTTCCCAGAACTGAGCGGTGAATTGTGGGCCTTGATCGCTGATAATCTCCTTGGGGAGACCATGTAAGCAAAAGATGCGGTCTACAAAGCGGCGGGCTGTCTCAACTGAAGTAATGGTGGTGTTGCAGAGGATAAAGTGGGCCATCTTAGTGAAACGGTCCACCACAACCATTACTGCATCATAACCCTGTGACAATGGGAGTTACACAATAAAATCGACATGCACTGATGTCCAAGGGCCCTCAGCAGCTTGGAGGGGAACAAGCAATCCAGCACTCTTCAGGCGGCTTGTCTTTGATCGATTACACGTCAAGAAGTACTTTGTGAATTTTGCCACATCTGTGGCAATGCCCTTCCAACTGTAGGAGCGGCGGACCAGCCTAAGTTTTTTGTCTTTGCCAGGGTGGCCAGAAGTTGGAGGGTCATGAGCTTCACGGATCACTTCCTCATGTAGGGGTCCAGGAGGTACCCACCACTTGCCTTGATGGAGGATGACCCCATTAAGAAACTGGTAACCTTTGTCCAAGGGTACACCATTTCTTTGGCAGGCCCGCTTAATATTATTGTAGTCAGCTTACAGAGGTTGGGACAACCTAACGCGGGCAGGGGTGTCAGCGTCCCATTCCAAAAGGTTCCATCATAAGCAGAGAGGGGTGGTTGGACAGTGGGCTCTCCTTCACTTGTTCCAGCTTGAAAAAACTGGGTATTGTGGGTGTCAACTAATGCTGGGTCAGGGGCTAGGGCAGGGTCTGAAATAGAGCATCAGGTAACATGTTCTGGGTGCCCTTAATGAAGTCATATTGGAAGTCAAACACTGACAGGATTTTTAACCACCGGGACTGGTGAGGGGATAGCTTCAGGGGGCGCGGTAGTACATCAACGCCTTGTGGTCAATGCAAACAGTAAATGACCACTTAGACCCATGTAAATGGTGGCGCCAGTGTTGTACTGCCTTAACAACTACAAGGAGTTCCCTATCATATATGGTGTAGTTGAGCTGCGCCAGGGTCATCTTCTTAAAAAAGTAAGCAACAGGCCGTTCCACTCCACCATCCCCCTCTTGCAGCAGAGCAGCTCCCACCGCAAAATTGGAGGCGTCAGTGGCGACAATAAAGGGCGGCTAGGGTCTGCATGTACCAACACTTGGTGGGACAATAGTATGGACTTGACGACATGAAATGCGGAGTTGCATTCATTGGTCCGACTGAAAATCTTCTTCCCTGAAGCGGTGTAGAGAGGGGCGGCAACTTCTGAGATCTAGGGGGTGAACTTCTTGAGGAAGTTACATGTCCCAAGGAAACTGCGTAACTCCGTGAGAGATGAGGGAATAACCCAGTCGCGGATGGCTGCTTCCTTATCTGGGGCAATCATGTGGCCTTGATAGGAGATAATTTTTCCTAAGAACTCAACCTTGGGTTGGAAGAACTCGCACTTGTTAGCCTTAATTGTAAAGTTTGCCTGTGAAAGTCTATTTATGACATACACAAGGTGTCAGGCATGAGATTATGCATCTGGGGAGAAGACAAGTATATCTTCCATGTAAGCAATTGCGCAATTTTCCATAAGGTCTCCCAAGACAGCATCAATGAGCCTCTGAAAGCAGGCGGGGGCATTCTTCAAACCAAATAGCATGACTCTGAATTGGTAGATACCTTTCTGAGTATGAAAAGCGGTCAACCACTCCTGGACTTCTTTAATGCAGATTTGGTTGAAATCGTCGAGGCAGTCAATCTATCTGAACCTTCTAGCCTTCTCCACGTAGTGGGAAATCTGTTTCTCCAGAGGGAGCGGGTGGGAGTCAGGCACTATCACGTTGTTCAGATTGCCATAATCAATGTAGGGACGAAGTGAGTCATCATACTTTTCTACAAATAGGAGGGGGGAGCACACCGGTGAGGATTTCTTAAAGATTTGACTCTTAGAGAGAATGTCATCTACCCAAGCGTCCAAGGCAGCCTCCTCCCTTAGGGACAAGGGATAAATTGGAGAGGATATCTTGACGAGGTCCACAGTCAACTTAAACTCAAAGTCAAACTTGGTGTGCTCAGGGAGTGGGCGGGCCTTTGTAGAATCAAACAGATCAGCATATCTGCGGATGCATTCAGGCAGAGTAAGTGTTGGGGTCAGGGAGTCAGTAGATTGAATAGAGGCTAGGGCCACCTTAGGAGAGGGGCACCACCTCCTGGGGAGCACCTGGCGCTCTCATTTAAGCTAGGGATGGTAACTGTGCCTCCACCGTGGAAGGTTGCGTTTATGGTATAGTCCAGGAGGTTAGTGGCAATGTCAAATCAGTGCCACCAGCCAACCCCCAAAATAACAGGGTATAGGAGGTTCTTTATCAAGGAAAAGCTCTTAACAAATTAACCATCGCCTGTAATGAAAAGAACAGGTGTTAACACACGATAACTTGTAATGGTTTGAGATGCACCACCCTTCACAAGCTGACCAACTCCCAGGGGCAGCTCCAGGGCCTCCGTCAACTAGTGGCAGATGATTTCAATTGCGCCAGTGTCCACCAAAGTGAGTGCTTGAAAGCTCTTCCCTGCCGAAGAAAAAGTAGCCATGAACAAGAAGTAAAAAGAGTAAGTTTGATTTTCCTCAGAGCCAAGGGAGGACAGGATGGCTTCAAGACCAGAGGGCGGCGTATAGGTGAGAGTATCCCCTGAAAAATTCACAGGGTATGAATTCATTGCCAGTAAGTTGTCCACAGGACTTAAATGGTGTGGGGTAGCTTAATGCTCTATGTTTGGCGGGAGGAAGATCTTTATCACATGAGACTACACCAGTTAGGACCGCCAAGCTTTTGGAAGGGTCAGCCACGGCTAGCTCTTCTTCAATCATCCTCTCATGGATCTCTACTCGTTTCTGGATAGAATCCGCCACAAGAGGTGACTATGGAGTGATGGGAAAGAGTTGCTCAACTGGGCCAACTTGGATGACAGGTTGTACAAAGGGCATAGGCTCTAAAATAGCAACAGCGAGTTTATGACTAGGAGGAAGTGAATGCATTGAATTAAACGGGTTTAATTTTACTACCCCTCTACTTTTAAGAACAAAAGTGAGTGGTACTCCGTGGAGCGTGGAAGTTCAGGGCCAGTAGTGAGGAGACCCCACCTATGACGGAGGTTTCAGTCTTACCTTCCAGCGTGCTCACTGCAGGTTCCAAGCGGTACTTGTAGATTAAGTAAGTAGGTAATTCTAGAATCAGGTTGGAAGTGTCCATAACGTCCAGTGTCTCTTCTGGATATGTCACCACAGGATCAGAGACCTGTTGGTGCCCCACAGTGATGGAGTTGTCAAATTCTAAAAATCTGAATTTCAGCAGTACAATTAGGCTTGGTGGCACAGAGGCTGATAAACAACAGGGATGCAAGGATTGAGCACGTCCCAGATAAGGAGGGGGTGAGGGCTATCCCATATGCCAAGGGCAGCACCAGTATTATCTAGGGACTTGCAGAAAAGGGCCATCTCCAACTTTTCAAAAGATTCCAACCTTGATGCTCACTCGTGAAACAGGCGTAAGTATTGAGCTGTAGTGAGGTCTCCTTGGGACAAGTGTACAAAGGAGTTATAGTCCTCAAAGGTAGCAGTGGGATACTCAAGTGGCTTGACAAAGGTTTCCAACGCTGAGAGAGATTCCAGGAGGGATCTATTATTCTCACCCGTGGAGAGTAACCATTGGTGAGCTCCCTCTGAAATTTCACGGAGCAGCAGCTGGAGAAGGAGGACGTCGGCTAAGTCCTTTTCTTGAGACTTCTGGTGGGCCCAAAGATGGACAACGTGTTGAGGATCTCATTTTTAAAGTTGAAATCACGTTAATAGTGGAGAATGAGACTATTAGTGGCAGGTACTACACACTGTATGAGCGTTTTGAGTGAGGGGAGACGCGCAACACCCTCAGTACACCCTTTGAGGAAGGTAACAACCAAGGCCAGAAGGGATACAAAAGTACCACGCGGTGGACCGCTATAACGTGTGACAACTCTAAGAGGATTGGGCTAACTCTATCCAACCAACAGTAGAAGAAACTCACAAAAAAATCCAGTCTTTTCTCTGATAATGTCAGGGAAACATTAGCGCAGGAGGTCGCTGAGGGGAAAGGCCAGGCCAAAGGTGTGCCAACAAGGCCAAGTGACCCAACAAAACAAAGAGACGTCCTAAACGTTCAGTTTTTTGTTTCCAAATAAATCTATAGAACAAAACGCACACCAAACTGGCCACAATCATCAGGGACATGAGGCCCTGGGAGCTGGTAAGGGTGGAGGAAATTTAGGGCAAAAGGCAGCAAAATGGGAGGAGGCGGAGCCAGCGGAATAGGTGATGGAGTAGGCGGAGGGCTCATTTACAACAATAGGGGCAAACCAGAGCGGAAAACGGATCCAAGCCATCGCAGATCTTCTTAGAGTTTTATTTTTCTATTGGAAATAACCAAAATACATGAATTTGCCCAAAATCCTAAACTTTATTAAAATAATCTGTGTATATGAGAAAAGCAAATTCTTTCTCAGCTTAGGACTTGATTTATAGGAGGTTGATCCATGAAGATTCCATATTGTTATTGAAATCTGTTATGAGTCATAAATTCGTCATTCTTCAACAAAATCAAAATTTTTCAAATTTGACCAAGTTCTGTAACCTCATATCTCGTAATTTTCTAGGTTCTAAGTTCGATTCCCGCCTGGTTTTTCGCCTCAGATGAGCCATTTTGTCAGCCCTAGCTGGAGATTTCAAAACCCATTTTTTGTCAATGACCTTAGAAAGGTCAGTGACCCTTAGGGTTCTGGTCTTTTCCCCAAGGGCTTGTTGGATTTGGTCTTGGAGGGGCGGTTGATCCCAGGAAATATGTCACCAGCTGTGACAATAGTCCCCTTGAATGGGGACAGCTGAGATGCGTAAAAACTGGATTTTGTTTCCAGTGAGAGGGCAACTTATACTAAAAAACGCCATTAAAAAAATCATCCTCCTCCAAGTGAGGCCCTGAACGCTTGCTTGCAAACTTCTGGGAGGGTACCTGCATCCACAAATGTTGCGTATCAAGCATGACATATGAACTCACCACAAATTTCATGAGCAGGAAGCTGCTTCTAATCTACAAAGCGCTTGTAGTCACCAATAGCCTTAGTTAGATGCTCCCACACCAAGGACTGGGTAGAATGAATATGCTCTGCATGTTCTGCGGCAGCTGGGACCTCTGGTCGCAGACAAGGACTGACAAAAAATGAGGGGTTTTACACCAAAGTCGCTTCATAAGTGGAAACCCCCGTAGAGGCATGCATTCCATTATTATAAGTGAATTGAGTGAGAGGAAGTTCGTTGGCCCAGGTATTTTGCATGGCCGAAGCATAGCAGTGCAAGTACTGTTCTAAGATCTGATTAACCCTCTCAGTTTGTCCATTGGACTGGGGATGATTCGCTGTAGATTGACAGGATGTAATTTTTATAATTGATAAAAAATCATTCCAGAACTGCGCTGTAAACTGGGGCCCTCAGTCGCTAATAATCTCGTGAAGGAGACCAAACATAGATAGCACATGGCGCACAAAGAGATGGGCAGTTTCTTTTTGAAGAAATTGCGGAAGAGCAAGGGTTAAATAGGGCAAATTTTCTAAACTGATCAACCACTACCATCACCGCAGTAAATCCATTAGAACAGGAAAGCTTAACAATAAAATCCATGTACACCAATGTCCATAGACTCTCGGCCTGTTGTAACGGGTGAATGAGACCATTCCTTCCTGATTAATCTGACTTGGCCCATGCACAGGCAACACAATTGGCGATCCAGGCTAGTACATCTTTTGACAAGCCCACATAATTAGATGTACGCTTAATCAAGTCAATACATTTCTTGTTACCCTGATGACTGACTTTGAGGGGTTGTGATGAGCCTGAAACACTTCAGCTCTAACAAGAGGAGGAATTCACACCCGTGACTGAAAATGAATAAGACCCTCTGCTAAGGAATATAGGGAATGCTTATGAGCTGGGAGGGGACATTCAGTCCAAAAGACCCACTCCTTCAGGACAGGTCATTTGGGCTGCTAAAAACCGTGAAATAAGAGGCGCATCAGGAGCCAAGCCCTTTGATGAGACCACAGGAGGGATGATGGATAAGATTTGGGTGCAAAGTATAACAAGTAACAAGATCCACCTCATCTGAATCTACAGGGAAATGTGTGGGGTTACAACTTGAGAAGTCGTAAAGAACATTCAACGCTCCTTTCACAAACTCATTTTTCAAGATAAAGCTACATAAATGCTGGTAGTTTTAAGCTTGCCTATGTGCCAAATTCTGTAGTTTGCAGAAGTGGAGAAGGGCTTGATGATCTGTTTGCACTGTTAACTAATGTTGAGCACCCTGCAAAAATTACCGCCAGTAGGTCAGGGCCCATGACACAGCTTCCAGCCTTTTGTCATAAATGGCCCAAGACTGCTCCGTAGGAGAGAACTTGTGGTAAAAGTAGGCGATGGGATGCTCTAACCCCTCATGCTCATAAAACAATACAGCCCCCACTGCAACAAATGACGCATTGCAGGCTACAACATAGTGCTTGGAGGAGTCAGCATGCTTCAGGATAGAGGGGAGACAAAAATACCTTTTTAATTGACTCAAATGCCTGCTGGCACTCAGGCGTCCAACTAAAGGGGACATTCTTACCCACAAGTGGATAAAGTGTGGCGGCTAACTGGGATAAAGCAGGGGAGAATTATTTTAATAAAATTATGGTGCCCAAGAAGCTTTTTTAATTGCTTTTGGGTTGTTGGAGGGGCCACTTACAGACGGCGTCCAACTTGTTAGGGAGTATGGCGTACCCATCTTTTAAGATGAGATTGCCTAAAAATGTGACTTCCTCCCAATAAAACTCGCATTTTGAAGGCTTAAAAAATAGACCCGCCTTATGTAAGGCCGCTACAACTGCTTCGAAAGCTTTTGCATGTTGTTTAGGAGTGGGGAGTGTACCAAGATATCATTGATATAAGCTACCATGCAGGTAAACTGGAGATCACCCAACTTACTATCAATCATTTTTTAAAAATGTGGCTGGTGCATTCTTTAACCCAAAGGGCATTACTTGAAGTTTTAAAGTAACTCTCTTTGTTCAGAGTGCGGTAAGCCATTCCTGACCTTCCATCACCCAAATTTGGGTAAAGGCATTAACAAGGTCGAGTTTTAGAACACATGCAACTTAACAATCGCTTGACTTATAGTTTGCTCCAGTGGCAAAGGGTAGGGATCATGGACTGTGATTTTATTTAGGTGACCATAATCCACGCAGGGACAAAGGGAACCATCTGCCTTCTTGGCAAAAACGATGGGAGAAGCAACTGGTGATGTCTCTTTGAACAACCACCCTTTCTTAAGCATGTCATCCAACCATACAATAAGAGCAGCCTCCTCCTCCACCGTGTGCGGGTTTAAAAGGCATTTAATATTTAACACCTGCACTGTTGTTCTGAACCCTAGGTCGAATTTAATATGGGGGAAGATGGTCTGCCTTCTTAGAATTGAATATACTTTGATATCTCATTAATGCCTCAGGAAAAACAATGGAAGGCCCGCAGGGGAAACAAGGGGAGTGATGGAGCTGTGGCCTTAGGGTTTTTGTAAGAGTATCCACTAAGGGAAACTATCCCTCCATCTGGTCATTAGCAAATGACAACATATTAGACTCCAGGTGTATTATAACATGTTGTTGACGCCACCAAACCACCCCTAAGACTACCAGAAACACCAAGTTTGGCATTGCAGAGAATGAATCACAAAAGATGAATTGATGAACAGAGAAAGGTACTGGGCGTCAAACTAGGTATGAGGGCTGGGAGGCCTATGAAGAAACCATTAATCAGGACACAAGTCCAGGTCAACTTCCAACTGATGGGTATTCTACACTCATAAAATTCCCTGCTGCTCCAGTGTCCACCAAGGCCTCAAAGGACACGTGGTGAGCACCAATACTTAATTTCAGGGCAATAAAAAGTAGGCGAAATTCTCTTTATTGGAAGCTATAGTTGAGTTTGTAGATAAGGAAGAGATGGTACTAGGATTGGGGAAACCACTAGGTTTGCAACAGGAGTAGCTACTTCATAAGTTGGAATTCCAGGATATATTTACATGGGCACGTGAGCTGCAGTTACTATTGAGATTGAATTGGAAAATGATTTGGAGCAAGGATTTAACACCAAGGCCACCTTGGCAGCTCCTAGCATGAAGATCCCATTTTGGAGAGTAAGCTTAGACAATTTGATAGGAACTATGCTATTGTGGCCATAGTAAAACTTCTTCACAATCTTATTTAGCTGAGAGGAAAGGACCACTGCTAAGCCCATCTCAACGAGAATGGCGGAAATGGTTAAGAATAAAGGTTAGTCAAATATTTCAGGAAGATAGCATGTTAATTTTAATCAAACATGCCAATTGAAATGCCGAAGCACCCAAATGACAAGCCCAAATGCCAGTGGCACTGCTACTTGAACGACTGTTATGAAATCAGGAAGGAATTTTGTCACTGATGCCTAAGAGCCATAGTTGAGTATAGTAACTTAGCAAAGAACAAGGTGAACACGGCCATAGGCCCCGTGGGTTGTGGAATTATAGGCAGGAAGGGCGGTTTAGATTTGAACATAATAAAAAACTGAATTAGGTAGAAGGATTTTTATAAAAAGTTAGATAAAGAAAATTGACCAACTTTTTCTCAGTGCAATGCAGCTGATTAAATAGTGTTTGATTTGGTAGCTTGTCAAAGCAGGGATTGGGGCCCTTAAATTTTGACCTAACCTGGCGAATTTTTGAAGGGGGGAATATCGACTTCAATCTGAACTGACATCAAAATAATTGGTGGCGGGCTGAGTCACTATATGTTTGTACATGAATGCCTGGCCCAATGTTTTACTGCGTTTATGGCATTTAGTGTGACAGCGTTTGGCCCAATGGGCAACAGGGATCCCCCAGGGCCACATCACATAGGGGCGGTCCCAATGGGTCAGAAACAAATTTGGGATAACCAACCTGCCCATGCCTGGTCGCTGGGGCGTTCGTTTGGCCAAGCGGGATTCCTTAAGCAATGATCCCAATATTCAATGAGGGTTTCAAATTATCAGCAACAATCCCCTAATGGTGATACTTGTCCTTTGGGGACAAAGCCTGATGATTTTGAAAGAATTTATTATCATCAACTGTACTGCTCAATGGCTTGATGTCATCAGCAATTTTGACTGAAAATTCATTATTTGTCCCCTTCTGGCTATGAGTTGCACACCCAATGGGCTTTAATCCTGTGTATAGCAGACTTTTTGACTCCGATTTTAAGGATTTGGCGCCATCAGCTTTATAGAGTCCATCCAGCTCAAGGGGATGACAGTTTCAGATGAATTTTGGCAGAGATTTCCTTTATTAGGTGAATTAACTCAACTGAGGCAAGCGCGGGAATTGGGGGAGGAAGCTTCACAGGGAGCGGTGTTACCCAGCGCTCATCTACCACATGGGCGAGGTCACCCTGTGTGACGAGGGGTACAGCTGCCCTCTTTGGACCCTTTTTGTTTGGAAATCAAAAAATCGCCTGATCCACACAAAGGGGACATTCCCCTGGAATTACACTCAGTGTGGAGGTCCACCCAATTCACTTATTAGGAGTGTCCTCATTAGAGGTTTGCTCCTTGTTTTTGGCTGTAAATAATGGACAGTACCAATTGAAGTGTCCTGGTTGATGACGCCTATGGAACTTAAATTCTCGATGTGGAAAGCGTTCAGTAAGTTTGTTGATCTTCTCCTTGGGCTTTTCACCCTTATCATTGATGACATAAAAAGCCATATTGACTTTATGAGGGGGGGTGTAGGTGCCATGCCCTTAGAATTAGACTTGTATGTCCCTTGTACGTTGACACCGACTCCTTAAGCGCTTTAAGGGATATTGCGCTCTTGACCGCCAAAGTCATGTTCATCTTCAGAGTAGGATGCATCTTCAGGGAGCTTATAAAACAATTTTGGCGGTAGGCAGATCCATTGTTCCTATGGTCCATAACTGCTGGGCCTTAAGTAGAAATGAGAATAACAATTCACAAGTGACTCATTTTTCCCATATTCATCAACAGGAACTCTTGCTTCATATTTTGGACATCATGTTCACTATTCTCAGAAGAGTAAAATGTACTTGACTTCAGTCCAAGATAATCCATGTCTTAAGCTCGTGCTGAGGATCTCCTGAGCCTTGCATCTCATGCATCTTTATACGTGGTGGGCCTTCTGTTAGTCACTAGCGCCATCCATGCTATTTTCATAAATTTGGAGGAAACCAGCATTTTTCTCTCTCCAAGTGTGTACATAGTCTTGAATTATTGTTTGAAGTTGGGGTCCTCTTCAAAAGGTTCAGCGTGCATAATAGTCAGCTGAGTACAAGTTCTGACCAGTTGTGGTGCACACATTTAAGCGGTCCAAACAGGTGCCTCCTTATGAGTTATGAGCGAGTAGAGGTAGGCTATGGTATTGTATGCATCAGTGCCTTCAGATCTTCAATACTCTTATCCGTTATAAGCAGCATATTGTTGTGACATTCCAGCATTCTCCATATTCATTCAGAGTGGTAATAGTTTCGTTTTTCCTTTTACAAGGAATACAAGTCTCTCCTTGAAATTCTTAATGTAGCTTCCAATTTGACAATTGGTGAGGGTCCTCTCATTATGGGTAGTGAGGCAATTCTATCTCTTCTAGCGGTCTACTTGATGCGCTCAAGATTGGTATATAGATCATAATCAAAAAACCAATGTATGGAGTCTAGCGCGGATGGTATCCTCCTCCCTCACCAGGAGTTCAGAGGAATCCTCTCCACCCTCTTTGTGATACACCTCTTTATCCGCATCATTGTCAAATTGCTCAGAAGAACTATCATGATCATTGCTAGGGCCTGATGGTGCACCCCTGTAATGAGCACCAAAGTAGTGTACTGACCTCGGCTTGCTTAACTTTAGAGGCTGACTCGCTGCTCAGGGAGTCTACTCCGCGCATATTAAGCACCAGACAACCTTCTCTAACATCATAATCGCTCTAACTAAGCAAATCCTTCTCAGATGCTACCTATCGGTGCATCAATTAATTAGTTAGTTTGTCTATGTACATGGTGAAATTCCTGAGACTCTTAGACATTCTTGACATGTATTGGGCTTTGTGACAAACAGGAACCTTTCCAACCTCTTCCTTGTCGTTATCAGCACTAAGGTAGTCTCAATAGAGTGTCTTTTTTTAAACAGGTCAATCCCAGACTGATTGCCAGAAATTACTGAAGATTGGTCAATCCCAGACTGGTTATTAGCGATTATTAACTTGATACAACTTAAATTCAAACAAGAAGGATAAACTAAAGATTTAGCAAAAAGGTTCTTTTTTTTAGTACTATATGGTCCCAACCCTGTAGCAAAAAGGTTCTTTATTGAATATAAAATGAAATATTATTTAATCAAGGGGATAATCAATATATATATAAAATGAATGAAATTGAAAAGATGTTTGGGAATCTAGGGTTTTAATAAAAAGGTTTTCAAGATCATCTAGTCAAACAGCGTCTGATTGCTGCTTTTGTTCCTCACTTATTTAAGGCAAATCTTGTATATGAGAGGTCTGTCTCTCAGTGGTTACCCCTGAACAAGGATGCTAAGGATCCTTTGTGCTAGATCCCGCTTATGGGTATTATATCATTGTGCTCATTTCAATCATTGCTATATTACTAAATTTAATAACATGCTTCTTAACTTCAGGTTCAAGCAATGGCACTCCTATGATGCACCTTGCATCATGGCTTCAAGTTACTCTGGAAATTGGATGACTGCACGATTTGGTAATATATAAAGTTAAGCCTTGAATGGCAGCATTGGGGGAATTCATTACATTCATTGTTTCGTCACCAGCAGAGCTCAAATTATTTTGACCCCTGAAGGAATAAAAGGAGGTCGTTTTTCATAGATAATCTTTATGGCGGCATCATCTTCATTTAATACTCTTACAGCTCAGAATGGTAAAAATTACTTCGCATAGTGTCATCTATATTAGACTGATAGTTTCTTGACTCATCTGTGCCTATAAAAGAACCTCAATCGCCCCTTCTGCAATGAGGTGGTTGCCTGTACTGCCATCAGTTTGGGCTAATTGCACCCATTACACTGGTTAAGGAATGACCAGTAGACCTACTTACGGTCTCATATGTGACAGCAGGTGTGTGGATGAGACTGCAAGTGGTGCAACTAGTCATTCATTGACCAGTGGAATGATTGTAAACTACCCCAAACTGGTGGAGATACAGGTGACAAGCTCACTATGAATGGTGGTGATTGAGGACCTTTAAGGGCGAGGGAAAGCAAAGGAATTTTCAGTTAACATGAGATGACGTCATGTGAAATATCTTTTGACCTCATGAGTCAGAAGAATTTTTAGGTGAAAATAATGTCGCCACCAAAATTTTTAATAGATTTGACCCCTTTGTATACCTTTTGGGATCTAATTTAAATTTGTATTCCTCCAGTGTGAATTTGATGAGTGATTTGAATTATGTGATGAGAGCATCCAAGGTTTGAAGCAAACTATTACCTAATTGGGCAACCATCCAATTTTGAGAGTAACTTGAGGCCACGATGCAAGGTGCATCATAGGAGCGTCATTGCTCAAACATAAAGTTGAGAAGGATATTACTAAATTTTGAAATCAACCAATATCGCAAGAAGGTACAATGTTCCAACGCCCAGAAGCGGGACCTAGTACAAAGGCCCCTGAACATCCAGGTTCAGGGATAACCACTGCAAAATAAATTTCACAGCTAAAAGAATTGTCACAAATAAACAAAGTGACTAAAGCTGCGACAGAAGACTTCTGACTAGAGAATCTTAAAATACTCATATTAATCCCCAAACCCCAAATAATTTAAATATACCATTCATTTTTATATTTTGATTTTCTCTTGGATATGAATACTTTACATTTATCTTATTAAAATCTTTCTAAAAAATTTTAAGTATATCCTTTTGTTTGTGCTTTTGTTTTATTGAGTGTAGCCATCTCCAGTAACTAGTCTGTGATTAACCAAGTATATTGTGTCCAGTAACTAGTTTGAGACCTGCCCTGTTTGGAAGAAAACACCCTCTATTGCAAATACCTTGGTGCATATAATGCCAAGGGAGAGGTTGGAAAGGTTCCCGTTGAGTCCTGAGAGAAAACACATGTCAAAAACGTCTAAGAGTTTTAGGAAGTTCACTGTGGGCTTGGACAGTTTATATAAGCAATTGATGCTATAAGGGGTAGCATCAAAGTAGAGTTTGCTTATGATAGTGATTGTGATGTTAGCAAAGGTTGTCTGGTGCCTAATCTGCGCGAAATAGACCCCCTGAGCAGCGAGTCAGCCTATAAAGTTAATCAAGCCAAGGTAAGCGCACTTACTTCAGAGCAATTGGAAATTGATTTTTGGAAATTGTTGATTTTTAGTAATTTTATAAACTCTTGGTTTAGGTTTATAATTTTTTAGTAAAAGCTGTCACGGGTTTATAGAAATCAATCTTCCATACATAGATAGTTGGAAAAAAGCTTAAGTCTTAATAATGTGGGGATTTGGGCCTAAAAATGCTAGCAAAATATGACAATGGATCAATGGGAATTGATATTCACAGAAACTTTATTAATTGGGATGAGTGGAAAGTGAGGTCTATAGGGCGTTATAGTTTTATTGCTGAAGTCAATATTCTATGGTTGGTCAAAACCACAAATTTCAAAAATGAGAAACAAATAAACTGCTGAATCTTAACAAATTAAGCTACAAAAACCAACTGGAACAAGATTAATGATAGTCATGAAAAAACAAACACCCTTTATAAATACCTAGGACTCCACTTTTTGATAGGAAACTGAGATTAAAAAAGGGGAAAGCAAACTTTCTGGTCATTAAGGATCCACAGTGAGATGAAGAACTCTCTTCAGGGAGCTTAAAAAGTAGAACTAACTCAAGTAATGAATTTTAAAATTAGCTGTTCTAGAGCTCCAGATGAGCAGATATGATAAAAACTCTACTTATTTTATTTTAAATAGTATTCCTTGAATATTTTTAGGGTATTAAATTACTTTTATCGCCTTCAATAAACAGCATAATTCTGAAATTTTAAGTTTGTTAACAAATTATAATTTATCTGGTCAGATAAAGATCAAATTTAGTCAGCCTGGGATCAATTTAGAGTATAAACACCAGTAACCAGTCATAAAATCTACTTGAAAAGTAAACTTTCATGAAGACAGATTGTGGTGATTGATTAATGAAAGGAAGTGCTCAAAATAGTCTCCATTAGTCTTGTGGAATGGCTAACTAATTAATAAATTCAGAAGCATCTACTATGCTCCTAAAAATTGTTACAGTCCTTAAACGTATCAGATTCTACTTTAATGTCAAAATTGAAACTACAAACCAAAATTGGCAATTAAGTCTCACCTTTTTACCCAAGTTAAGTGAGAAATAAACAATTAGCTGATTTCTCTGTTAGAGCGAAGACCTTGGATTAAGCAAGTATTATCTCCTGGCCTCAGGTTTTTAAAGATTATCAACATCTAACAAACTTTCTTAGTATCCAGATTTCTCTAAATCATTTTTTACATTAGTCAGATGCATCAAAATCATGGATAATTAAATAACCTTATATTAATGGTGGTGATGGCATCATACAGAGTGATGTTCTTGCTTATCTCTAGGGCCTATGCCTCAGTATAATAAGAATCTCACAATAAGCGCAGCAATGGGCTCCTCTTTTTAAGTGATATACAATGAGTCTGTCTCTTTTTTAGCATTAGTGATGCCCAACCCAAAAGTGGGGACATCCACGCATCTTAAGTCTGTCTCTTTATGCTGAGGCTCTGTATGCTGCCAAACATATTATTAAAGCTATGAAAAGCTCCGGCAAAGTGGTTTAATAATTATAGTATGCACTATGACCTCCCAAGCTATTTTACTTAAGCACTACAGGGTATGCTTACATTTTTGTCATCCAGATGCTCCCACTTGGAGGCTCAATAAGATACATATGTCAAGCTTCACCTTAATATGGGTGACACCTTGAGTTTAGGTTTCCAACTTATCATCTATTTACATTTAATTATTTTATAACCATTGATCATTTAATTACCAATCAATGATTTATTGGTCCAAAAGCTTAAAGCCATTATTAACATTTGAATTTTTAGTACCAAGCGATTTCCTTAAATAAAGCTAAATTTACAATTACATGAATCCATATAGATTTCCCCATTAGTGCTCCACTGGGTGATGAGATTTGGAATAATGCCCTAATCAACTTATTAACATCCTAATATTAAGTACAAGATTGTATCCCATCATTCAAACCCCTTACTCACCCCATCTATAACCTTATGCTACCTATAATGCCTTACTGTCTGTTGGCTTCCTAATAGCAGATAATGAAAGCCACTTAGCTGTGTTATCATTATTAGTCTCATTCCAGCATTGGATAACGAATCCTGATCTACTCCAACTCTTTTCTTGGACTATAACATCACCTCATATAATTCTGTTTCTTCCCTAGTACTTTATATAATATTATTATTTGCTTATTAAACTTAACATCATATACCTTTATTTATAAAGGATTAATGTTCCCATGGGCCTCTGAACCTGCCTTAATCTGTGTAAGCCCAATGTATTAGATTAGGCCGCAGGTGAAAGCCTCCAACTATTACTTGTCAGCTTGTCCCATTGGAAAAGGCTGAGAACGTAAACATAGCAACACTGTAAGTTCAGGGGAACGTCCCCTTTGCATGGATTGGGTGATTTTCCCATTCCCAAATAAAAAGGGTCTGAAGAGGGTGGCTGTACCCCTCATCATCCAGGGCGACCTCACCCATGTGGTGACAAGCGGGTAACAATGCTCCCTCTTAAGATTCCTTTCCCAGTCCTTGCGCTTTCCTCCACTGAACTAGTTTGCTGTATTGAGGTAATCTGCACCAAAACTATTAGTAACCATCTTCCTCATGAGCAGAAGGGACTTTAAAAAACCATTGGTGTCAAATCCTCAGAATCAAAGCTGAGATGTCTGAATTCAATGGGAATAAAGTCTGATAGGTGGAAATCCATTATTTGAGAAAAGATAACTAGTGAATTATTAGCTGGAATCGCAGATAAAATTGAGTCATCAAGTAGTATGATTGCTGATGCTAAAGTTCCCTTGGAATTGTCAGGGACA
The DNA here is from genome assembly GCA_022478985.1 of Massospora cicadina. Taxonomy (NCBI): domain Eukaryota; kingdom Fungi; phylum Entomophthoromycota; class Entomophthoromycetes; order Entomophthorales; family Entomophthoraceae; genus Massospora; species Massospora cicadina. The sequence goes on from JAKSZP010008763.1 coordinate 20,108, forward strand.
ATCCTTGATAAGCAGAAAGCCCTAGTTCAAAAAACGGGATTTGCACCTGATGAAATTCATTTGGCTGAATGAATGCCCCAGCGACCAAGCATGGGCAGGTTGGTCATCCTGAATCTGTTTCCAACCAAAAGGGACTGCCCTTATGCTGGGTGGCTTTGGGGAATTCCCGCTGCCTTTCAGGCCAGACGCAATCAGCTAACTGACATAAAAGCAGTTTTAGTCTCAGTCCAGGCGTTCATGAACAAACTGGTAACAACTTGGCCTGCTGTTAAATCCTTCAATGCCAGTTCTAATTATAATTATCCTCCTCCCCCAAAATTCACTGGGTTAGGTCAAATTTGGGGGCCCAATCCTTGCTTTGACCCATTACCAATTGAATACTATTTAATCATCTACTTCACACTGATAAAATTGTTGGTCAATTTTCTTTACTTATCTTTCCAATAAAATCCTTTACCCAAATCCAGTTTTTATACTTAAAACTAAACTGCCCTTTCTGCCTGTATTCCAACAATCCTTGGGGTTTATGGCTGTCTTCACCTGGTACTTTGTTAGGTGCTTATACACGATTATGCTCATTGGCACTCAATGGCGGAATTCCTTCATGGTTCCATAACTGTTGTACCAGCAGCAGTGCCACTAGCATTCAGGTTTGCCATTTGGGTGCTTCAGCACTTAAACTGGCAGGCCAGTCTAAAAATAACTTGCTGTTTGTCTGATAAATACCGCCTTCCTAGGTGTAATCCTGTTTATAGAAAATAGTTATGTAACAAATTTAACTCTATGTAAAATATAGGCAGATGAGAAGTTGTTTTATCAAATTTGAGTCATAAAGGTAGTAGTCAACCGTTTTTGCACAAGCAGTTGATATTCTTGAATTCATCAGCCGTTATCTTGGCAACAGATAAGGTAAAATTTGGGTCAACTTTAATATTAAAACCCTTATCTCAATTCTAAACTTTGTCGCTCTATGTCATCAAACTTGGCTTTTAATCTCCTGCAGATTATGAGTTGGCATTACGTTTGTCTTTTAATTATTTAAAAATACCCATGAGTTAAGGTGCAGTTTAGAAGTAGAGTGTTGGTTTCAGCTTTGGTCTTTCCAATTAAAGCAGTCAAGTTAAATTTGACCCTTTGTATATGGGTATCCATTAGTAAAACCAGTTGAGCCGATCATAGAAACGTTTAACCCTATATGGGCTGGTCATATGGTTATCCAACCTTCTCTGATGCTCTTAAAGTTTAGTAATGTTATCTAGAAGAGATTTGGAAGGCTTGGAATCAATTTCCTGTTCCATATCTGTTATCATTGTAACAGCACAAGATCTTACATGGTTCCTTTGGTCGATCACTAAACTTTAATTACCAGTGTGGACATGCTAATTACACTTCAAGAGTTTTAATTGAAAGCATAAGTTCCCCATCCCTGCTTCCGGATGAGATCATTACCCACTTTGTGTATAATTCCCAATGTTCGGATAAAGCTCTCATCTCATCCAGATTATGCTGCAACACTTATGGTAGTAAACTTTTTGATGAGTTTATATGACTGGAACTATCATCCAGGAAGTCACAAAATTCCTGAATAGCCTTCCTGATGGTTTCTAATCCATCTTACTCAAATTGTTAGTTCTACGCTCTATGGGGTAGTTGCCTTATTTAACTTATAATCACCCATAATGTGTTGAGAAGAGTTAAATACAGCTCTTGGTAGGCTCATTAAATGCCATCTTGTAGGAAAATCTGACTAATTAGTTCACATGTTGTACCCATTAATAATTAATGGTGATTAATAGCATCCAGATGAGCAGATTGTCAAAAATATGGCTCCACATGAGCAAACTGGTTCTATAATGGTGGTAAGGTAGGGAAATACCAGCTACAAAAGATCTAGCAAGCCATAATATCATGATCTACTGATGTGGTCCTCAGGATTAAAGATCCCATTAATCAAGTATAGACTGATATATGGGTTTCAGATAAACCATATAGATTCTAGTATGGTCACACAATTAAATTTATTTATATTAAACACGTGATGGCTGTGGGCTGCATTTGAATTGCTACCCAATCCATCTCCAGCTCCAATCTCAACCACGTGGTGATATCCATTCTGATGTTATCATAGCTAAGCTTTGTTTGTGGCTCAAGATAGCAATATTATCCCCTTGGTGGGAACCAGCTTGCCATCTGTGTCAAGAGCATGTCTGCAACGCTCCAGTTCCAGTAGCGGAGGGGGTGAGGACCCATCCTCCTGCTACAGAACCCTTTATGGAATAAATGGTAAATAAAATACCACCCAGAAGGACAGTGCACAGAATGGCCCAAGCAGGATAGCATGCATTTGGTTAACTGGGACCTCTTAGAGGTTGGCAAACAGAACCAAATAAATGCACATAGAATACCAAAATAAATAGGTTTTAACAAATCAGATGACCAATGAGGAAAGTTGGCCTTACAGAAACATAACTAAATACTGGGGGAGAGCTGTCAATCAGCGGAGGTGGTGCTAGGTCTAGGTGAACCAGTAAGTGCACGCTACCATTGGCCAGGCTCCTGTAACTCAAGATTGTCTAAACTCAGGTTATAGATTGAAAATTGACTGATTCCAACTTAGCCGTTTTATAAATGGAACTAGTTTTAAATCCCTGCTCCTTTGGTAACTGTAACAAACTATCTGAGCTGAGAATGTAGCTGGTGTATTTTAACTCCTGGGCTGTAAAATCAGGCCGAGAATCACGCACAACCCCAGGACCAACCTGGGCATATTTCACCTGTACCCAGTGTTGGTCCAGAGTATGTTTTTAAATCGGGGAGGCCTCGCAGCTTAACCTTTTTGGCCTCCTGACATCCAGCCTTGTCCTTACAGTCTGTCCCCTCAATTATGTCATGTAGCCATGAAAAACTGTACAACTTGCTAATCTATGGCTCTAAACAGGGTGGTAATCCTGGCCATATAATTGCAGATGCAATATATGAGTGCTCAAAAATGCTATCAAAAGGGGCTAAGCATATTGACTACTAGATCATAGCTTAGCCGTTAGAGAGGATAAAAGTATAAAGATACTTATCATAATATAAGATTCACCTTTATCTTATAAACCCTATAGAAGGGTATAAACCTGCCAAGCTATAGATTATAATTGAAGGAGAACCTCCAATTTATAAAATTTATGGCTTAACGGTGATTATAAGTATAGGTGAGATCACGCTTGAACCTTGGATGGGATGTATAGGGTAAACATCGGCAAAGTTAAAATTTGTGACAGGATTTTAATCGAAAAGTTGGATGCTTGATAATTTTGGGAACTATAGTTGACCTTTAAGATGTTGGCTATAGGATAAGTTTCCATGTTTTACTGGCACTTCCCACAAGAGTCTAACTACCCAACCGCATGCCCTAAAAGGTGATAAGGTTTGGTGGGTATAACGGGTGCCTTGGTAGTTTACCCACTTATAATGTAGGATAA
>JAKSZP010008764.1:0-23508 GCA_022478985.1 Massospora cicadina
AATTAGGGCATAACAAGGTCGCATCGGTGGGCATTAAATGAGTTGATTATTGCTGATCCTTTTCACATCTGATGCTCCCTGCATTGCTTTTTCAAATAGCTTGAGAAAAGAGCGAACGTTCCTATCCTTATTAAACTTTGGCAAATTTAGAGGTTTGAGTAATATACCCTGTTTTGGTAATAGGAGGTACACTTCTTCTAGTACTTAGGCGTCTTGGTAAATCCACGGGTAAAAAAGCTCTTTTTCTCGTTGGGGAGTATTTGGAATCAGGATTGATGCCATATTTTAAGCAAAGGAAGGCTGTTGAAATATCAATTCTGTATCATTATTGATCCATGATGTCTCATTTCATATATTGGTCTGATCTGCTAGTTTCAAATACTTGAAATTGACCCTTATTTTCTATTAAGTAACTTTCATAGCAGAATGGACTGAGCCTTTTTTCAATTTTCATCATCTTCAAGGCTGGGTGAGCAATGGAAACGTTTCTTTTTGTGAAATTTGACTTCTTTTTTTAGGGTTGTCATGTTCCTTTTCAAAAAACTTGCTTTGATGTTACGCTCCAAATAACATAAGCCATATTTACTACTTAAGAATTTTCAGTTGATAATTTCATTCTGAGCTCACAATTCTCCGGAGTAATTTCAGCATCTCTGGCCTGAAACCTTGACACTACAATCTAATTTTGTCTAAAATTTCCCTTTGAATTGAGCATCATAATGTCACTATTTTAGAGTGCTGGTAATGCCACAAGATACTTAATGTTCTGGTATAAAATAAACAACTCAGTATGAACATATACCTCAAAGTGAACGTACTTTGAATTCAAGTCCAGGTGCTCTCTTTGGCCTGAAGTAGCTTGTGTAGTGAGTTATTCTATATGAGATAATAGGAAATTAGAATGAGTTTCAGCTTTTGACATCAGGCTTTCATGTTTTGTACTCATTCAGGCGATAACCCATTGTGAGCAAGAACTTGTGCGGCTATCTTTGGGACTCCTACGTTTAGTAGATCTTTAAGTGTGTTTAATCTTTGATAAGATTTGTTGGAAATTCCTGTATTATCCACAATCGCTTTTCAGAATTGTTAAAATGGAATCTAATTTATTCAATAGAGCATTTTAGGTGATCGTTCTTGCCCTTGTATATAGTAGATCTAAGTGAGTTCCAGATTTTTTAGCAAGAATTTGTTGGGTATGATTGATTGAGGTCTGTACAAAGTTGACCATGAATTAATTAGTTGCTTGACTATCTTTGAAACATCTGGCGAGAGTGCCATGGTTGCATCACATACTTCATCTACCTCTTCATCTTGAGTGCTTGATTCTTGAGATAATAGAACAGGATAAAAGAGGGACAATTTGTGATTAGTAATCCTAAATCCCCAATATAAAGTTTCCAGCATGGCCTTAACGCTTTCAGATGTAAGATCAGTTGGGCTTGTTGCATCTATGTGAGCTCTCCCGCTATAATAATATTTGGGGAGTAAGAGGAACCCGCAATGGAGCATTAGATACTGGTATTAAAATAGTCAGAAATTTTCTTGTCACTAGTTTCCAATTTATTGTCGATTCTCTTCAGGCTAAATTTGCTAATAACTGGTTGTGTGGGTCCATTTAAGAGAGTGTCATCTATTTTGAGTGAAAAATAATTGCTAAATCTGATGAGCACTATTTTGTTAATTAAATACTTGCATATAACCAGGAAGAAGTTCACTAGAAAGATTCAAAATTTTAGCCCTTGTCTTACAATATATTGACCATTAGGAAGTTCACTAGGCTTATTTAAGTTTCTGACTTTTCTGATTGATCTTGGGCTAAATTTTCCCTTCAAGTTTGGGCTTTCTTTACCAAGGCAGGCAAAGTTACTAACGAAAATTTCTGACTTAACATATTATCAACACTCTTTTAAGATCAGACTCTATTAAAAAACAGGTAAAAGGAATAAAAATCTTATCTTAAAAGATATTATTAATGATAATTTCATTAGGATAGGCGCTGGTATTTATACTCTAGGGTATATCCTGACCACACTCCAAGAATGCAATTCCTGCAGATATTATTTTCCACCTCAGTTCAGCCCTTGAACTGATATACCCATGACCCATTTCTAAGACTGTTGATGGAAAATACTCTCAGAATTGGGAATGTTTCAGATACAAAAATTACAATGCGAGTGTACAAACTTGTCCTGAGGTCAGCCTAATTTTAGTTTAATCATACAGCAGACGAAATACAACTTCTTGAAATTTGGCATTGGTTTGAAGTAGATTATACACCTAATCAGGGTGTTTGCAGGCCTCTCAACAGCACTTTGTAATCCCATTTGGTCTGTCAATATGCAAATGCTATTGTGTCAATTTAGAGATCAACATACAAATTTGCTACAGGGAAAGAAATTAATTGCAATAATTTAAGGGGCAATGTTACTACTTCTATTGGCCAATGATATTTTTAGAGGTATTTTTAGGGAATTATACCAGGATAATTTCTTAAAGATTTTGTTAATATTTATCCCTATTAATTGCGGCCAATTGTCAAGTTCAAATAAGTAAAATATGCAAAGTTGATTTGAGGGTAATCAGTCTGAATTGATATAATGATAATTGGCATGAGTTTTAGAGGGGTAATTGGCCTGAGTTGATTTTATCGAAGGGTTTATTCCAAGTCAACCACCTGAATCTGACACATAGCCCATTGGAAAGCTATTTGGGCCGTTTCACATCCCATGTGGCATTCAGGTCAACTCAAATAACCTCTACTTCATGATTAGTGCACATCTAGCTTAATCTTCAGAGGTGAGCTTGTTATGCCAGTACCCACTGCAAGATCCATTCTCAAAAAAGAGCTCCGTCTAGAAAGCACAATGTGTTATATATCTGAGGTAAAGGATTGATGTCCTGCTTGATTATCAATTTTATATTGCAATAACTCATAGCGACTTGTAACCTCCATCTTTCCTGAAAAAGAGTAAAAGTGGTGACACCCATGGGCTTTGGTAGGGCATTAGCAGTCCCAAAACAGGTAATTTCTTGAGCTTTCTAGTGACAAAAGCTACCCCAACCTTGCTCTTCTGGTAAGGCTACAATCAAAATGAGAGGGGATTTCTATGTTTCTATATTGATTATGACCTATTTCGACTTTATAAGTCATATGTGGAGGTTTAGAACATATTAGCTTATACTTCCAGTATCTTATCAAACTTTCATCCTTCTTTGGCAGTAAAGTTTTCTCCAACTTAGTTCTTAACTAGAGCAATAGTGGGAGGCTCTTAAAATAGAAGATTACAAAGGCTTCCAAATTCCTTTACACTGTTAATCAACCAATGGCATTAGCCATAAGTAGGCTATTGTGGTGTTAAACCCTGATGTACATGCCTTGAGTGTCAAGTTGGCCAATTATATAATATTATAACTGGCGTAAGTGGGATCAAGGATGCTATGACAAATTAAGATTTCTTATACTAATGGCCTATTGACTCCTTGTATACTAAAAGGCTTTCAGATGGAATATTTTCATCAATCCTGGTGTCAATTATAATCTGGGATCTTAGAAGAATAACCTTAGGTTCAAAAAATATATGGACATCTTTTGGCTCCATCAACCATATAAGGTGACAGTTGCATGTGAGAACCCCAGAAATGATATTTGATTCATCAATCTTGTTGTCTGTCACTAGTAAACACATGAAAGCCTTTATGCATTTCCTGGAATCCATGGTATTCTCAACTATTAGGGAGATGCGTGTCCTAAGTAAGTATAATACACATCAGCAAGTGGATGATGGCATAGTACTCTGGATAAATTGAGTTCCCAATAGTAGTTTGCAGCTGGGATTGTCAAGGGCTACCTCTGGAATGTCTAATGATATCTTACAAACCTGAGGTAAAATTTCAATTAGTCCTTGATAGATATCGTAGATTTGGGGCAGCATTGCCATACTCCATGTAGTGCAACAAGTTTGAGCATCTATCATCTTAATAAGCCTTAGTGAAATGATAAGCACTGCAGATCTGTTATCATTGATGGAAAAAATGGAAATTTAATGAAATTTAATGGCAGTCCAAATAGCCAAGCTGTTATATTAGGGAAGCAAAGTGAGGAAAATTATTAACTTGTCAGAAAAGGAATAAGCGTTATCAAAAATTTTATCGTCAGAGATAACTTGTTCACTATTTCATCAAAAGAGGCAATCTTTTTGAGGACAAGTAGACTTGAATAGAGGCATAGTAATGAAAAATGTTAGAATGAAGAGCTTTCTTCTTCATGCTGACCACCTTTTGCTGACAGTACACGCTCTTTCTCTTATGACTGTCTCTTATAGCATTCACCCTTGGTGTGACGTCTGTATAAATCTAAATAAGTGCTAATAAAAGTTACTTAACCTCAGGAATCCACAATAATGATATTTGCAAAAGTTGTAAAGCTTGTCAACTATATAATAAGTTGTGACTAAAAGTAACCATAAACTGTAAAGGCAATTTGGATAGAAAATTTAGACAATATAAACAAGTTTTTATTTACTATATTATAAGGGGTTTATATACCTCTTTAAGGAATAATATGGAATTTTTCCATGATAAAGTCTATGATCAAGTGGTACTTCATATGTAAAAGATTTTCACCTAGAGTAGTTAGTTGAGAGTACATATGGAGACTGTCAACTTCACTCTTTCTGATGTTGCATTGAATTTCTTTGATTATGAGAATATGGATCCAGCAACTCTTTTATATATTACTATTGAACCTACCAAGTATCTTGTTGAATCACTGCATCTGACAATAAGTTTCACTTTCATCAACACCTCAATTTATGACTTGAATTCGACCTAAATTGACAAAAACTGATCTGAGATATTACGCCTAGAATTGGGAGTCTAGACTTTAGATCTTGCAGTAGTGACCAATCAAAATCCTTTAAATTATTCTTTCTGTTCTAACTTAGTGATCTATAGCAAATCAGAAAATTAAGTGACATCTTCCTTATGTGATAATTTCATTTAAACTCAATCAATCAATCAATCACCTTTAGAGCAGTTTTGTTCCGTAGATTTGACTTATAATGGCTTCTGATTGATTGGAAATTTTTTTAATAAATCTAAAAGCCACTTTTTTATATAAAAAAGTCATTTTTATGAATAATATAAAAATTTTAGTTGGTTTGGGGCGAACTTTGGAGTTACTTTGTCTAATATTCCCCATAAAGTTTCATTAGAATTAATTGGTATTTTTATTAGACAACTAGATATCCTTCGTTAGGAAAATGTATATATGAATAAATGATGAGACTTAATTATCAATTGGCGGAATATTGGTGATCCAACAGAATTGATATGAGAGGATTTTATGTAATATGATTTGAGTTGACAAGAAGCAATCTGAGCTCACCAAATGTGGGAATTTCGCTGAAACTTCCGATGATGAAATAAGAATGAGGGAAATTTATAAGCTGGGTAGCTTAGAGGATTGGCTGGATAGTGACCAGCGAGATGAGGGTAAAATAAGAAACCAAGAAGGAAGAGTGGAAATTGTTTAATTTGGTAACCCTTTGTGGACTCTATGATGATAAAATCTATAGGGTAAGATGGTAATAAACATTCCATAACTAATAAGGATCATTTTTAGTGAAGCTTTCTGCTTTCTCTTAGATTTTATTATAAAAATTAAAGAAATGGCGATGTCATAATGCCTTTTTTGATGCATTAGTGGAAATTTGCTTTTTTGCAACTCTTCAGCAGATTTTATCCATCTGCTGAATTTCTGATAGTGGTGCTCTCTACAGGGGGCCCACTGATAACCAAAAAAGCTCATCTGTCTGTCTGCACCATGGTAGATCCATCCAAAACTGACAGTACTTCCCCAATTGAGTAAGTTAGCGTGATGATCTTAAATCAAAAGCGTCTTGGACACATTACACTGAACCAATGATGAGCTACTCTGGGATAATAGATTTATGGTGGATCAGCTTGCAGAGGTATCTAGACAACTTCTTAATCTCAGCCTGCATGACTATTTATTGGCAAACCTCTTCAGCAACAAGTTCAAACAGCTGTATTGTGGTGAGCAGAAATTATATTAAGCCTTCATATTGAAGGTCTCAATACAGAACTAGAGAACATAAGGGAGACAACAATTAAGAATAAGCTCTGGGATAAGGGAGAAGTTGAGGGGTAACAGAGGAGCTCTTCACTGATTAAGCGGACAGTGTGATTTGGTTTTTCCATATCCTAAAACTGGGGATGATTTTTGCTTTTGCCAGGAGGAGTTCTTCAAATTTTTGCAAAAAACCATCTGAGGAAGCCCACACTGCAACTAATCTGGTGGCTATCCGAGTTCTGTCCTTTCTTCTGCATCCTCCACTCACTATGGTTCAAGCTAAATCCTATGAGAAGTGCCCCAGATCACCCCAAGAGTTTGTAGCATAAAGCAAGATGATGTTGTTTGCGTTAATATGTTGCCCCACTTAAGTGGGTGGGAACATTCATGTGCTCTTTAGAATGCTTGAATCTGGTGTGGAGGGAGCTTCAGACCGCTGAAATGCGAAACTATTGATTTCCACCTTAGATGTCAAGAGTGCCAATCAGGTTATATGCTACCTGAAGGACAGCTCAGGTACCTAACTGGAAGCCTTAAGATGGTGTTGCGTTCTTTTAATGGTAGAGAAAATGGCTCAATGGAAGCCCATTTCCTAATAATTTTGGTTTCAGCGGAACAAAACTAGGATAAAGTTTGCTGATTAATTTACTTTGGAAGTGCACATCTTAATAGGTTTGGGGATATTATATGAGTCTGATGTTGGTATTTCAATGATAGCGGCATAGACCACAACTGTAGCCCTTCACCGTGATGGTCCAGTTCTGCAAGGGATATCCCCTTACTTAAAGTTGTTAATAATCTGTGCTAACTAGACATCACGTTCAGTCCACGTAATTTGGCGTAGAAGCCTTCAATTGTAGTGCTGTTCCTCTTTCTTTGAGCGGGACACAACAGCTGAATTTAATACTCCAAATAATCCTTAACCATCTTATAGTATCTCAGGTCGCCCATGGCCATCTTATATCCCTCAGCCAAAACTAAATCAATTTACTCAACCCTCGACTTGTACCTTTTTAATGACCTTTAGAGATTGGTTGACTTTGGAGTGACATGTTATGTGTATGGTCACCTTGGGTATAACGCATTAAACTTCTCCACTAACTGGAATGTCCACGCTGTAAGCTGGACCAAAATGAGCAGGGAAAAGACCAAGCAAGCGGAGTAGAGATGGGACCTACTACTTCCGCTGTGTAACCTTCAATTGTCTCACCTTAGCCCCAAGGGGCTATTTCAAATTGGGGGTTGCACTCCACCAATGTGATGTTATATAAATAACCTGCTGATATTGTGCATGTGCTGACCTGCTTACAACCAAAGAGGCAGAAGTGGAGGAGGCTACAGAAAATTTTAATCTCTATGCCTACCAATTATTGGAGCAGACCTTGTATGATGGACCCTGGCCTTCCTCCAACGTACCATCATTGAAAGAAGTGAACATCGCCATCCTGGTAGAAGCAATTATTGAGAGATACCCTAAGGTTGGAGTGGGAATTATGAGGTTCCTGGAGAAAAATTATTTCCTGGATTCATGTATTAAATAAGCAAGTTTACTTTTTTGTAGTGCATGTATTGTGAGCTTTTTGTTTCAAAAACCTAAGTTAATGTATTAAAGACTCTGGCGCAGCGGTTAACATAATGTTAACCACGGTGGTGGCTAAGTTACCACTAAAACCTGATGTGGACACCAGATGGTATATGTGGCTGCAGGGGCAGAATGCACTGTCTTGGAGAGGGCATATAGCGTTCTTCCACTGAAGTTTTGGTTTATTGCTATCTTCACCGGTGATTGTGCTGCCAAATCACAGCTATGACATGATGATAAGAGCAGCCTCCATGCGCCACTTTAGGGTGGTAGTTGACATGGCGGAGGAGACATTCAATATTTTGGGACAGTAAATATAAATTTAATTCACTCCAGCAAGGTGCCTAAGGATTCCGCTTGCGTAGGACAAGTTACTCTTGACTCCAGTGATGGTGTTCCCCTTCTTCTACAGTGCTTAAAAATAAAATGAGGGTTCTTCACCATCAGATATATGAGTATCAGGGTTACAACTTCAATCTGCAGCCGCTTTAACAATTGCTTCTACTCAACTTTTAATGTGATGACAGAGCTTGTTATTAAAATATATAAAGGACTTTAAAGGAAGACCTTGGCCCTATCAACAATACCACTTTAAGCCCCATATGGTCGGGTATCAAAATACCTGTACACGTGGAGCTTAAAAGTAAGGTTGGTGAACCTGCAGAAAAAGCTGCTGATGGTCTAAAGACACAAGGTGGCGTATCTGCATTTGAACCCAGTTGCTGAGGTCCTTTTCTTACATTAATTCAGTTTATTAAATGAGTTTGGTCTTCTCAGTGTACATCTGGAAAACATAATGGCAGTGGTTCAGCGTGAAACTTTATGCAGGTTGTTTTAAGAGCATAAGGACCATGAGCTGGCTTTATTTGAAAATTATCAGGATATCTTCGCGTCCAATGACCCTGATTTGGGATGTGCTTTCGGTGTTATCCATCAGATGGACACAAGGGACCACCCTCCTATTAGGTCATGGCTGATCCACTACTCGTGGGCTGTGGAGGAGGAAGTTTTTGCTAAATTATGGGAGATGCTGGAGCAGGTTTTGCTTGAGATGTCATAAAGTCCTTGGGTTTTACCTGGGCTAATTATGAAAGAGAAGGATGGCACCAATTGGGTAGTAATCTACTTTTTAGAAACTGAACAGCATCTTTAAAAAGGAATCAACCCGCTTCTTTGAATCAATAATGCCTTGGGTTGTTTAGGTGTCACTCACTATTTTCTGACTATTGAGATGATATTGGTCTTGGATTCTCCTGATGCAAGATGTAAGCCTTGTCCTGGGAATTAGGTTGGCATAAACTTCTGACCAGGCTCAAACTTAAAACTACTCAAATGGTCTTATAAGTTACAAATTAAGATTTGAGTTTACATCACCAATTTAGGTTTTTTGGAGTATACCTGGATTACTTTAAATTCAGCCAATAATTATTTTAATATCATTTGCGAATATCTTACCTATATCAAGGGCCACATTCACATGACTTCATCACATTTGGGACAAAGCTCCAAATATGTTCACCAACTGTTCATTCTAGAGGCTAGAAAGTTAGACATCTAAATCTGAACCATTGGAAGAGCTCCTACTTAAGGTTAATTCTAATTTATCATATGCTATGAAACTATCATCAGGAGATCAAGGAGCTCATCTGACCTTCCAGGCGAAACACAATAAAAGAAAAACCATGTGGGAATTAAGGATGACTAATGAGTCACTCTTTATCATTCCCAATGAATCATAATTCCCCTAATATTTTTAAAAGTGCTATAGATAGTACTGTCTTATTTTTAATTTATTATTTTCTAGAATAATATATATATTATATTATATTATTAATTTATTATACTCAATTCTAATTTTAAAGTCTCTTCCAATTCTATGTCTTATAAAGCCCACTTCCTCTCAGATTAATATGGCTTCTTGTAGTCAGCCACTATGTTATGCTACCCAGCGTTAGAACCTGTAAGCGCAATTGGTGGAATTGCAACATTTTGTGCTCACTACAGGAGCGCACCCCAGGTGCACCCTAAGGAGACCCCCTCGCCTTTGGACGATAATAATGAATCTACCATGAGCACTACAGATTCTATTCTTCTATCCTACCTCTTCTGTAATGGCCTGTACACAGTTACTATAGGGACCAACTTTTTTAAAAAGCTGTTTGAGTGTGGCCCAAAAGATTTAGGCACTTCAGAACAACTAATCAGTTGAAACCTTTGCTTGGCCTATGTCATATAAACAGTTGTTTGACTAGTAAGTAAGAATAGTTTTAGGATATTAGCTCCAATTTTTAGTATACTAAATGCCTATCTGATTCTCAGTGGAATATGGCCTCTTGGAGCAAGGCAATTACTACCACCTTTCAGTCAAACAGGCCTATAATTAATAATAGGATTATGTCAAATTGCCAGCAGAATCAGAAAACCATTTGGAGGTCCCCCGCACCCTACATCCAATTTAGTTATCTACAACCTGGAGACCAGGCCTTTTTGTAGTCCTTGAGTGAAACACTAGGTGAAACTATTTTTCCATGGTGAAAGGCTCAAATACATAAAATCTTTACTTTATGGCATTGTCCTACCTACTCTTGACCATCCCATTGGCTGTCCAATTTAAGCAGGTGAGGGTTGAGAATCCCAATAGGCCAAACCCCAATATTTCCTAAATATGCTCAAAGCTAATAATACTTTTTTTCCTATCTTGCTTCGAGCCTCAGTTTAATTTAAATACTAAGGAGTGCAACCATATAAAGTCGCTTTCTTACCCTTGCCGCCACTAATACAATTATTATAAAAGATCAACGCTTTATTAATTGTAAGGGTTTTCATTATCAATTTATGTACTATAAATATTCCCTGGTAAATAAAATTGCCGCAGTTGAAGAGTAAGCTCTTCTGCAAAGTAAAATTGTTAACATCCAGGGCTCAAAAGCACCTGCAAGGATACCACCTGCCCTGGATTCCAATAACTTATTAAGAATGACTAAAGAAATCGAAAAAGATGTTAATGAGTGTCAGGATTTGGGATGACAAGCAAGCCAAAATTACTGCTCCTGAATCAAGCCTTGGCATATTGACTCTCAAACCAGTGCAAATGGTACCTTATCCTGAAAGCACCAAAACTATATTTGGTAAGGAAGCATTATGCATGCAAGAATTGATAAAATCACATTCAGAAATATTGTCCCCATATTGTGAATCACGAGCTCGCTGCCCCCACAACTGCAGTCAGAAGGATGATGCAGTACAATGAGGGCGCCATCCAGGAAGTTGATCTATAAGGCATTAAAAGATCCTGACCTTTCAGGGCAATGAAGGTCCTTGAGGCATCATGTCCCACGTGCTCTATAGATATCAATGCTTTATAACACAATAAAATATTCTATATCCTCTCCATCTTTTGTTTTTCGATCTATATACTAATTTCAGCATAAAGCCCAATTTGGACTTTGGTGACAGTCAATACAACCGTTACACTAGCTAAATGGTGCTCAATACAGGCGGCTCCAAGCTGTTTTAAGTGAAAACATCTATCACAAATGATGGAGAATACTAACAGTCTAAAAGATCAATCTGCTGATTGGTTGAGAAGCGGTGCTTGATAGATTAGTACCTTACAGATTGAAGTGCTGCCCACGCAGCCTGAGAGTCTAGATTTCTGGGCCACATTCAAGTTAGCACTGCCAAAGTTGATGTAAATCAGTATCAACTTCAGTATGAAAACCTTAATGACATTGTTCAACAGTCAATAAATGGCATCTACTCAATGGGTGCTCACTCCAGCTGTGCTCATGCCTTTTCTGTGCCCTCTACCATGCAGGATGTAGGATTTCGTCATCCTCTCTGAAGGCCAAGTCCTTTGAAGCTGTCCAATTATGAGTCAAACGTGGGTCCAGTTATTCTTTTTGGGTACAGGTTCTCTAAGGCAATATCTCAATGGAAGTTTGTCATTGAGGCTACTCTGTTTGCTTTGAACAGGCAAAGTCTTCTATAAACACAAGCAAGATAAACACTAGTGATAAAAACTAGGAGAATCTGAAGGTTATTTTAAGGAATAAAAGTCAGGGATATTTATAGGCTGCCAAGATATTCTGGTTCACCTAAGAAGAACTTTGTGTGATAATTGGGAACAAGTAGGGTAAGGTGATCTCATTACTGATGTGGCAGGTGGCGAAGGTTTTCTTTAAATCCGACTCTCTTTAGCTAGGGCGTCTGATTACAGAAACTTCCAAATGGCAAGATCTTCATTAGCTGACTTGGTGCCTCTGTTAGTAAGATTAGTAGATCCTTCTGGAACTTGATCTTTCCTTCGCCCATTTAGGATTTTATTATCTTTCATTGTCCAGTGGTTAGGATTCTCTGCTTTTTCTGGAGCGGCTGGGGTTCAAATTCCACTCAGGTATGAAGATTCTCATGATTCCTGACACAAGACCTCTATACCTCAGTCCAGTTGCCAGTGGAAACACTTACCTTGGGAACCAAATGTTACCTTCAGAATTTTGTTAACCCAGATATACACCACTTCCTCAAGTTAATTGGGTTGCACCATTATGAAGTCTCCTGACAAATGGCGATCGCCCAGAACTTACACTCTGTCAGGCAAGCAGCAAGTTAAATTTAAACCTGCCTGCCAGCCTAAGTGCCAAAGCACTCAAAAGGCAAACTAGAATGCCAGAAGCGCTGCTGCTGGTATGACGGTTATGGAACTAGGAAGGAGTTCCGCCAATAAATGTGGATAAGCCTTAATCGTGTTAAGACACCTAGTAAAATTCAGATGAGCATGGCCATAAACTCTGTAAGTGTTGGAATACCAGCGGAAAAGGCAGTATACTTTTCAACATAAAACTGAAAGTGGGGAAAGATAAAGGAAGAAAATCAACCAACAATTTTCTCAGAGCAATGCCACTGATTAAATAGTTTTTGATTGTAGTGAGTCTAAGAATGGTAGTTACCCTCAAATTCACTCAACTTAGAAAATTTTTGGGGAATGGGGCAGATAATCTCAATTGGAACCAACATTGAAAAATTTAGCGTCAGGCCAAGTTGCTGTCAGTTTGACCTCAAATGACTGAACTGAGGCTTGACTGAATTTCTGTCAGTTGGCATGATGGCATCTGGCCCAACGAGCACCGGTAATTCCCCAGGGCCACCCCATGTAGGGGTGATCCCAATTGGTTGAAAATGGGTTTGGGATGCCCAACCTGACCATGCCTGGTCGCTGGGCCTTTGTTCGGTCAAATGAGTTATGTCAGCCGCACTCCTTAATTGCTGGATAGGGGTCTCAAACTGTTTGCGATGGTTTCTAAAGATGCCATCTGCACATTGGGGATCATCCCCAACAATTTTTAGAGGGAGTTGGCATCAGCGATTGTATTAGTGACTGAGTCAAACCTGTCTGCACTTACAGATGATAATTCAACATCTGTCCCTTTTTGAGCGTGCATTTCCCAATCTTCAGGCTTAAATCCCATTAATTTTGGAATCTTCAACTTTGATTTGGTGATCTCAGCACAGATTTCCTTAATCTGACAGATAATTAAGGTTGAGGTGAGTGAGGTTATGGTTAGGAATCTGAAGATGGAGATCTGTTATCCAGCGCTCATCTACCATGTGGGCGATGTTGCCCTAGGTAACGAGGGGTACAGCCACCATCTTTGGACCCTTATTATTTGGAAATGGGAAGATTGTCCAATCCATGCACAGGGGACGTTCCCCAGAACTTACATTACCCTTTCCTTTTTCCAAAGGAAGGGCGTCCTTTGGGAAACTGCATGAGGGCCACATTTTTATGAGCCTTGGGTAATTTGATCACCATTACAGTCGCAACTTTTTAGGGGGGACATGGAGCGTCAGGGTGGGACTCATGGAACGCCTCGCCATTTCCATGCAATTAGTGCAATCACGAGCATTGACCCAACTTTCTTAAAGGCTGGATACCACTTCCATGTGATGAGATAATTAAATGACTGTTGGGATTCTCAGGATGCTAAGATGTTTTCCACCTCAGCTTCTTCTGCATTCTCTATCACTATTCATTTGGGTTTGGCGTGAATGATCCCCTTGAATGGGGATAACTGAGACACGTGGAAGATGAGGTGCTGTTTTTCAAAGTTTGTCAGTTTTAACCGGAAAGTACCATTGCCCAAGTCTTCCTCCACTGGGTGGGGACCTGAAGACTTGCTTGCAAACTTCCAGGAAGTTACTTGCATCCACAGATGGTGAGTATCTAACATATCATGGGAGCCCAATGCTATATTGTGGCCAGGAAGCTGTTTTTGAACAGCAAACCACTTATAATCATTTATAGCTTTTGTGAGATGCTACTGCACTAAGGACTGGGTAGACCAAATGTGCTCAACATGATCTGCGGCAGCAGGAACCTCTGGATGCAAACAGGGACTGACCAAAAAAGAGGGATTATAACCAAACGTCACTTCATAGGAGAAAACCCTATAGAAGTGTGAGTACCATTATTTTAGGCAAATTGGGTGAGCGGGAGGTCATTGGCCCAGGTATCCTGTGTGGCCACCGCATAACAATGCAAATACTGTTCCAAAATTTGGTTAAACCGCTTATTTTGTCCATCGGACTGGGGATGGTATGTGGTGGAATGGCTGGGGGTGATTTTTAAGATGGTTAAAAGCTCATTCCAGAACTGCACTGTAAATTGGGGCTTGCGGTCGATGATGATCTCTTGCAGGAGACCAAACATAGAGAACACATGGTGAATGAAGAGATGAGCGGTTTCTTTGGATGTGATTGTGGAAGCATAGGGAATACGTAGGGAAACTTTGGTGAAATGATCAACCACCACCATCACCGCCGGAAAATCAATAGAACAGGGGAGTTTGACAATAAAATCCACTGACACCAATATCCATGGACCCTCCTCCTGTTGTAAGGGATGTAGGAGGGCATTTCTTCCTGAGCAGTCTGACTTGGCTTGTACACAGGTAACACTCGCGATCCAGCCTAGAGCTTCCTTAGTTAAATTTGCCCAGTTGTAAGTCTGCTTGATCAATTTTATGCATTTCTTGTTGCCTAAAGGGCTGATCGTGGAAGGGTCTTGATGTGCTTGAAACACCTCAGCCCTAGGGAGAGGAGGAACCCAAACCCATAACCTAAAATATATGAGGCCCTTCACCAAGGAATATAGGGAATGTTTGTGTGTTTGAAGGGATGATTGATTGAATAACTCCACTCCTTCAGGCCAGGATATCTGAGCTGCCAAAACCCGTGAAATAAGTGGAGCATCAGGAGCTAACTCTACTGAGGTAACCACAGGCGGGATAATAGATAGAATTTGGGTGGTGGGGATCATAGTAGCCAGGTCCACTTCCTCTGAGACTGTGGGCCAATGGGCCAGGTTATGGATAAAGAAGTCAGGAAGCACATTTAATGCACTTTTCAAAATTCATATTCAAAATTGAAACTGCATAAGTCCTGATAGGTATGAGCCCACCAATCTGCTAATTTTTGTAGTTTGCGGAAATATAAAAGAGCTTGGTGGTCCATACGCACAGTTAACTCATGCTGGTAACCCTATAACAGGTACCACCAATGAATCAACGCCCATTCTATGGCTGCCAATTCCTTATCATAAATGACCCATGTTTGATTAGTTGAGAAAATAATTCTGGGAAAAGTAGGCAACAGGATGTTCTAAACCATCATGCATCTGGTGAAGAACTTCCCCAACTGCTACTGCTGAAGCATCACATGTGACAATATATGTTTTTAGGGGACCATGTGTTTAGAATAGGGGGTGATTAGAATACTCTTCAATTGACTTGAACGTCTGCTGGCACTTGGGGATCCAACAGGAAGGCACATTTTTACCCATGAGGGGGTGGAGCGGAGCAGCTAACTGGGAAAGGGCTGAGGAAAATTTCTTTAAAAAAATAATGGTACCCAAGAAACTTGGTAATTGTTTCTGGTTTTTTGGAGTCAGCCACTCGTGGATGTCATCCATCTTGTTGGTCAGGATCGCATAACCATCTTTTAGGACCAGGTTCCTAAGAAAAGTAACTTCCTCCTTATAGAACTCGCATTTTGAAGGCTTGACATACAGACCCGCCTTGTGCAAAGTGGCCACAATCACTTCTAAGTCTTTAGCATGTTGTTCAGGAGTTGGGGAATGAACCAAGATGTCATCGATATATGTGACTGCGCATGTAAACTGGAGGTCACCCAGCACACTATCAATTATTCTTTGAAAAGTGGCTGGCGCGTTCTTCAGCCCAAAGGGCATTATGATGAACTGAAAGATACCTCGTTTTGTAAGAATTGCAGTAAGCCATTATTGACCTTCTATTACCCATATTTGGTTAAAGGCTTTAATGAGATCAAGCTTGGAGAACACATGAGACTTTGCAATCACTTGACTGATAGTCAGATCAAGGGGTAAAGGTAGGGATCGCTCACTGTATTTTATTTAGGTGACCATAATCCATGCAGGGATGGAGAGAACCATCAGCCTTCTTGGCAAAAATGATAGGGAGGAAATTGGTGACGTCTTTTTAAACAACCATCCTTTTTAGAGCATATCGTCTAACCAGGTGTTAAGAGCAGCCTCATCTTCTTCCATGTGTAGATACAAAGGGCAGTTGATGTTCATCAACTGTACCGTTGTTCAGAATCCTAAGTTGAATTTAGTGTGAGGGGGAAGATGGTCTGTCTTCTCAGTATCAAAGATATTTGATAGCGCATCAATACTTTGGGAAAATTAGACAGAAGGACCAAAGGGGAAACGATGGAAGTAATGGAGCTGCGTCCTTGTGTGTTCTTGATGGTATAACTGATGGGAAATTTTCCCTCCATTTGATCAGGGCAAATGACATTGTATTTGACTCCAGATGAATCTTGAACATGTTGCCAGCGCCACCATCTAGCCCCTAAAATAACTGAAAACACTAAATTTGGCATTGCTGAAAATTGACTGCAAAAGCTAAACTAATGTACTGAGAAAGAAACTGGCTGACAGACTAGATATGAGGTCTGGGAGGCTGAAGAAGTAACCATCACCAAAGGACCTACATCTAGGTTAAGCTCCAATTGTTGGGCTAGTTCCACACTCATAAACTGCCCACAGCTCCGGTATCCACAAAAAACTCAAAGGAAATGTGAGGGACCTGACATCAATCTTCAGGGCAGTAAGAAGTAAGCGAAGTTTTCTTTATTGCAGCTGTAGTTGAATCCAGCAATAAAGAAGAGATAGTAGCAGAGCTGGGGGAAACCACTAGATTCATAGTGGGAGTAAGCTCTTCACAAGTCGGAGTGCCAGAACATACTGGCATGGGCACAATAGCCACATCAACTATGAGATGTGGATTAGACATTTTAAGTAGTACTAGGCTAACATGGACAAAGTAAAATTTCTTCACAACCTGATTCAGCTGAAAAGAAGGGACCATTGGTATGCCAATATCTATAAGAAAGGCGGAAATGGTTAGAAATAATGGTTGGTCAATTATGTCAGGCAAACAGCAAGTTAGATTTAAACTGCCTGCCAGTCTAAGTGCCAAAGCACTCAAACGGCAAACTAGAATGCCAGAGGCACTGCTGCTGGTATGATGGTTATGGAAATAGGAAGGAGTTCCACCAATAAATGTGGATGAGCCATAATTGCGTTTATACACCAAGTAAAATATAAGATGAATACGGCCAAAAACCCCATATAGTTTGGAATACCAGCGGACAAGGCGGTTTATATTAAACATAAAACTGAAATTATATAAAGATTTTTATTGGAAAGATAAATGAAGAAAATTAACAAACAATTTCTCAGTGAGATGCCACTGATTAAATAGTGCTTGATTGTAGTGAGTCCAAGCAGGGATTGGGTCCCTCAAATTCACCTAACCCGGCAAATTTTTCAGGGAATGGGGCAGATAATCTCAATTGGAACTAATATTGAAGGATTTGGTGGTAGGCTGAGTAATTGTCAGTTTGACATCAAATGCCTGAACTAAGGCTTGACTCCATTTCTGTTATTTGGTGAGACAGCGTCTGGACTAATAAGCAATGGGTAATTCCTCAGGGCCACCCCACGT
The DNA here is from genome assembly GCA_022478985.1 of Massospora cicadina. NCBI lineage: Eukaryota > Fungi > Entomophthoromycota > Entomophthoromycetes > Entomophthorales > Entomophthoraceae > Massospora > Massospora cicadina. The sequence continues at coordinate 17,726 of JAKSZP010008764.1, forward strand.
AGGGTAGTCCCAATTGGTTGGAAATGTGTTTGGGATGCCCAACCTGTCCATGTCTGGTCACTGGGCCATTTGTTCAGTCAAATGAGTTATATTGGCTGCAACTCCCAATTTGCTAGATATGGGTTTTGAACTGTTGGTGATGGTTTCTGAGGATGCCATCTGCATATTGGGGATCATCCCCGACGACTTTGAGAGGGGGTTGGCATCAGCAATTATATAAATGACCGAGTCAAACCCATCTGTGATTCCAGCTGATAATTTGACATTTGTCCTTTCATGATTCTGATATAACTGGATGATGATATTGGGACAGTTAGGGCGGTTTGGGAAGAATCTGCCAAAATGATATCAGTTATGACTATTTGAGTGCCTCAAGAGATGAGGCGATATTGGTATATAATGGGTTAATTAATGGATTGCCTTGAAATAAGGTGATAGAGTGATGTCAACATTCGATGAATACAAATTAAATCGCCTACAATATAGGCGATAGAGAACTAAAGAATAACAAGCTGAATCGAGGAGAATCAGTGGAACCAAATATTCCAAGCTATGAGAGTGGTATTGTCAAAAGCCTCTGTATATAAGTGAGATGGGTGATTAAGAGAAGGAGGTTGTTAATAGATTAGAGTGAGTGAAACAGCAAAGATCCGCTGTGTTTATTATATTAAATAAGATATTGTAGTGTGAGCAAGTGCCCCATAATTATTATATTTAGTTTTTTCTGTTGTTACCGAGGGCCATGATCATCATATCATAGGTCCTATTGCTCAGTGGGCTAAACCATGTGCAAAACCCCTTATGGCGTATCTAAAGAATTCCACCAAATTCTAACAGTGGTTCTCGCTACAGGAGGCCCATTGATCAGTTATAAAATAATAAATACTCAGTTGCCTACTATTTTGCATCTAGGTTGCTTTGATAAGAAATCTGCACTACACGATGGGGCCGTTGCATATGAGGAGTTGAAACTTGCATTGGACACTGTGCTCAAAACAAGATGAGCTGCTCCAGGAAGTTTGCAGTGATAAGCTGCCGCCATTTGATCGCAAAGGAAATATTCATGGGTTCTTTTGAGGATTTTAGTTTGCAACTGAAGAGCCTTGGACTGGAAAAGGGAGAAACTGTTGATCTCCACCTTGAATGTCAAAAGTGCTGATCAAGTTGTTTGTTACCTTCCAGATAGTTCTGTTACAAACCAAGTAGTCAAGGAGATTGTGCTGTGGTTGTTTAGTGGAACTGCAAAGATGTCACAGTGGAAAGCTGAGTTCTTGACCATTGGGTTTCAGCGAAATGAGACTCTCACCACATTTTCTGAGCGATTTATGGTGGAAGCACATGTGTTGATTGGGGCAGGGATTCTAGCTGAAGTTGATGTATGCATTGCAATGTCCTCTGCGGTGAATCCATAACCTGAGCTTTATAATGTCATTGCCCCATTTTTGGAGGACGATGTACCTCTTCTTAAACTTGTTCAGTTTGTAGTCGCTTAGCTGTAACTTTCCCTCCACCCAATATCGAGCAGATTCACACTGTCATCGTGGCCAACCCTAATCATATGGGGGGAAGCAACTAGTCGATGCAGATTTTGCCAGGTTATTCACCGCAGTCTAACATCTGTCCCATAACTGCTGAGCGACAACTGACCAACTACCACCTCAGCCCTAACTATGCTGATTGACAGCAGGCATTCTACCAATGTGGGTCTGGTTACGCCAATTATCTTTGAAATAACTTTCTAAGTGGGTCAACTTATCTTAAGCACAGACGTAGGCCCAATGGAGTAAGTTGTTTTAATTGCAATCACACCAGGCACATGGAACAATGGTGCCCCAATCAACAAATCCCTTATGTACAACAGGATCAAAGTCATCAGGGAAAAGTAGAGTAGAGTAGAGATGGGACTCTCTACTTCCACTATCTCAAAGTCATACGTCCCACCTGAATCTATTGTATTGAAGGCAGCAGAAGCCTCCCAGTATGACGATACATTCCTCTACCAACAGCTGGTTGGGGGAGTAAATGTGTTGATTCAAGCACAATATAAAGAAATGGCTGACACAGGGTTTCTGGAGCAACCAAAGCCTTACACTTTCCAAATGTTTGACCAAAATCCGTCAGACCAGCTAGAACTGTTCGCAGATGCGTTGTCTCTAAGAGAAGTAGAAATCGCCTTTCTAGTAGACGCTATTATAACAGGATACCCTAAAGTCGGTGCAGGTATTATAAGTTTCCTGGGAAAACGTGAACCGATGAATGTACAAATAGTAAATAGCCAGTATTCATCTTACTTGGAGTGCACTTACTTTGATGTTGTGGTAGCCAAAACCTGAGTATGAGCTATAATCGATATGAGCACTCTTGTTAACATTGTCTCCAATAAGTTGGTGACAAAGTTGTCTTTAAAACTGACATAGAACACTGGATGGTGTGTGGGACCGTTGGAACAGAAACCACAGTCTCTGAGGGAGCGTATAGCGCGCTTCCTTTGCAGTTTAAATCTTTTGTTATTGTGGCTCCAGTGGTAGTATTACCAAATAGCAACTATGATCTGCTGATTGGGATTGCTTTTATGTGACACTATGGGGCTGTCGTTGACATGATGTAAGAGACACTAGCCATCCTGGGAAAATAGATCAATATCTATTTTACTTTCAGCAGAGTTCCAGATGACCCATTCTGTTCTAGTTAAATTAATCTCGCCTATAGCGATGGTTTGATTCCTGTAAGATATTGGCAGATGAATTGGAAGACCTAAATTCTCCCAAACCAGATTTACAAGTACAAAGGGTTTTGTTATGAGCCGTGAACGCTTTGACTATCCCCTCTGGGCATCAGGTCATGATTGGGACAGAGCTTGAAATTGATATACCGGGAGGTCTGTACAGAGAGGTTGTGGGGCCCTATCAACAATCGCCACTCAAACCTCATGTGGCTCCTGGGTTACTGTTACCAGGGCAGGGGTAAGTGAAGATGTTGGTAGCGAATCTGCAGAAGGAGGTGATGAAGGTTCAGCGGCACCAAGTGGTGGCTTACCTGCACCCGATCCTTATTGATGAAGTCCACCAGTTACATGACTTTGGTTCTTGGGAAGATCTTGGCTTACCTTTAAAAATCACCTTAGGCATAATGACTGTGGTTCCTCGGGAGGCGCTAAATGGTCTAACAGAGGATCAAAAGGATAGGGTGAGGGATCTGTTCAAAAAGTATTACAGCATTTTTGCAACTGATGATCACGACTTGGGTTTTACTTGCAGGGTTGTGCGTTGGGTGGACACGGGAGACCACCCCCCTATCAGGTCACAACCTATCCATCACTTAAAGGTAGCATAAGAAGTTGTATCTTTAGAAATAGATACATTGGTGAAACAAAGAATGTTGGAGCTATCAAAGAGTCCCTGGGCATCCCCAATGCTAATTGTCAAAAATAAAGATGGCTCCAATTTGAGTAGTAATTGATTACTGGAAGCTTAACTGCATTATGAAAAAAGATTCATACCTGCTTCTGCAAAGCAATGACACTTTAGATTGGTTAGGTGGGGCCAAGTATTTCTCTGCTATGGACTTGATATTGATGTACTGGAAGATCGAGTTGCCAGCGGTGGAATAAGAAAAGTGCGCTATAATCACCTCAAAAGGATTGTTCCATCCTACACGTATGCCACAGGGTTTGTGCAATGCCCCTGCTACTTTCCAACGGGCTATGGATACTATTTTAGTGACCTAAAGCTGTCTTGCGTTCTTTTCTATCTTGACAATATCAACATGTTTTTGTGAACGTTCACGGAGCATCTTGGATACCTGGAGCAAGTGTTCCACCGCCTTGCTAATGCTAATATCAAAATTAAGCCCCAAAAGTGCCACTTTTTTATTAACAGTTGGAATAACTCGGCTTTGTGGCAGACTCCAAAGGAATTGGTCCTCAGACAGCCAAGGTGGAAGCCATCTGCAAGATGACACGGCCAAGCAATAAGCGGGATATCCAGGTGTTCTTGGGGATGGTTGGTTACTACCGATGGTTCATTCTCAATTTTAGGTGTATCAGGGCTCCACTCTTTGAGCTACTTAAGAAAAACGCTGCTTTCAACTGTACGGATCAATGTCAAACCGCTTTTGATGTATAACAGACTGTGTTGGTTAGTGCGCCTATTTTGCAATACCCAAATTTTAAAAAAGAGTTTATTGTGCAAATGGGCGCTTTGCTTTCCGCTGTGGGGGCTGTGTTGTCCCAAAAATATGCTGATGATGGTGAGCACCCCATTGCATATTGTAGCTGCAGTTTAACCGGCCCTGAACAGAACTACACTGTGACTGAGTAGGAGTGTTTAGCGGTATTCTATGCATATAAACAATTCCTATTCTACCTCCCCTGGGGTGAAATTCAAAGTGGTAACGGATCATGCCTCCTTGTGCTGGCTACAGAATCTGTGGGAACCTGAAGAGCAGCTCGCGTGATGTGCTTTGAAGCTCCAAGCATATGATTTTGAGATTATGCATCAGCTAGGGGCGAAGCATCAGAATGTGGAATGTATTTCCCAATTACCCACAGATGCCATTGCAGTGGATGTGGTGGACATGATGTATGAAAAGATGATTGTGGTCAAATATCACAATGAGCTGCTGCCCATGATCAACGTATTAGATGGGCTTAGGCAGGATACCTTCTTGCGCAATGAGGAATTATATAAGCGGATTGGGAATCAATGCTGAGTTTCCCAAAACCTTCTGCCAGGCCTGCAATAATTATGGATGCTCATAAAGTGGTAGGTCATGGAGGGTTGAGAAAGATGATGGAGTTCTTGCGACCCTACTATTGGGAGAATATGCACTACAATGTGCTTGAGACAGTTGGTTGTTGCCATCAGTGCCAAGTGGAGAAAACATTCCACTGAAAGACCATCATACCAGCTAGTCAAGCCTCAGTTCGCATGGCATACTTTTTCATTAGATGTGGTAGGGCCTCTGCCAACTGGTTCAAACTGCTCCAAATATATAATAGTTGCCATCGACCATTTGACAAGATGGGTGTAAGCAAGGGCTAACAAGGATCTGGGGGCTGTCACTACCGCCAAGTTCATCCTGGAGTGTGTCATACAGCGCCCTGGTTGTCTGCAATTTAACCTAATGGACAATGGGACCAATTTCACATCACATATATTGGCCAAGTTTAATGAGCTCATGGCAATCTGCGGGGTCTTAACTACCCCCCTACCACCCTGAATATAACGGTATGGTGTAATGGGTCAATGGTACCTTGGTAAATATTCTACACAAGCTTGTAAATGAGCGGCTATCAGATTGGAGCACCCTTTTATGCCCGCTGTCTCCGCGTGCAATATTAGCTACCACTCAGCAACCGGTAAGAGTCCATTCCAATTTCTCTATAAATGAAATCCAGCGCTGCCTGCATTGCTTTACTCCTGTGTGGAAGATACCGGCGGAGTCAATCCCAATGCTATTTGTCTGCCTTAACTGACACGCTTATTAAACTCTAAACCAAGGCATATTCCACTAGTCTTGCCAAAAAGATTCTGAATCATGCAGCTGACCAAGGTAGACGCAGCAGTCTTCCACAGTTTGGGATAGGGGGATTGGTCCTTTTTCACGACCAATATGGGTTTGGAAGAAGGAACAAGCTCGCCAGTATATGGAGCGGACCATTTGAGATCATTGAGAAAACCAGGGATGACGCCTACACCTTTAAGGAACCTGTGGGGGGTCAAATTATTAACTAGTTATATTTGAAGTTCCTCAAACCATACGAACAATAGGCTTATTTCCAT
>JAKSZP010008765.1:0-23427 GCA_022478985.1 Massospora cicadina
GTACCTTCCACCCCATCGCTGCCAGTTGGTCTCATCATGGCTCCCAGTTTGGTTCATAGTTTCTGACCATTTCTTACATACGTGCTCAATAGTGGCGCATGCCCCTGCACACGTTACCCCCCTCCCTTTTCTTGGCAACCTCTGGCAACAGGAGATAGTGTCTGCTTCTCTGGGGTGCCCTCCTCTCGATGATGTTTATGATTGTTTAGTGTCTTATTGGAAGTTTCCATCCCCTGGTCAGCCTTCCCCGAATAAAAACTTAAAAGTTTAAAAATTAAAAAATTGAAAATTTAAAACCACAATATGAATATGCAAAATTGTCCTAGGATCATCCCAATTTGAGTTTCATCATACTGCTGATGAAATACAAATTTTAGAAATTTGCCAATAATTTTAAGTAAATGATGCACCCCTAATCTGGACATCAACAGGCTTTACTCAATAGCACTAGGTACTCCCATTTGGGCAGTTCATGTGCAAGTGCTATCATGCTAATTATGAGGATTGACATATAAATTACTCCATAGAGTGGGAAATTTATTATGATTTTATGATGTCTTTTTGTCCATGAGATTTTTAGACATTATTTTTGGATCAATCCCTGGATGATTTCTTAAGCTGAATGATTAAATATTGCTCCAAATTAGTCAGGACCAAATGCCAAGTTTGTTGCATGTATAATCAGCCTGGATGTGCAAGGATAGTTGGCCTAAGCTTTTGATAGAAGAATTGAATTTTATTGACATTGAGATAATTGGCCTGAGCTGTATAAAAGTAATTGGATTTTAGCTGAGAATTAGAGTAATTAACTTAAGTTATGAGAGAATAATTGGCCTGATCTGTTGGTTGTTGAAAGGTTTATTTTTGGGTTAACCACCAGATTTTGACATTTCTCCCCACTGACTCAAACATAAGCCCTAAGATTCCCTTTTAGCCTTCATTGGTCTTCATCATTTGTTTATTTTGGCCTGAATTGCCAATAAAAGTAGGCCAAGTGCATAGCCTTGACTTCAGCCCCAATTGCCAATGAATCTGGAGTTGGATCCTCTCCCCATCCTCAAGTGCAAACTAAAGTATTATATTAGGTTATATATATCTTTTTTGTTACCTTTTTTATATTTTATTTATTTATTTATTATTTTTTATTTTCTCCATTCAATGCTTAATACATTTTTCTTAATAAACCGCTTATTGAAGCTTCTTAGTAATTTTGAATGGACTAGGTTGTATATATGTCCAGTCCTAATATCCTTAATTGTGTATATGAACTGAGATGTCTTCTCAATTATTTCAAATGCCCTACACAGATGAGATCTAATTTTTGCAATCAACTAATCTGTGGGTGTTGCAAAATAGTACTTCATTGTTAACTTTAAATTTAGCCAACTATAGTGATTTTCCAAGTCCTTTTGATGTCAGGCCTTTTTCACAGAAAAACTGTTGTCAAAGGCTTGATCTTGCAATTTAATTAAAATTATCTGCAAGCTTCTTGACACATTGAGGCTAAGTGTTTTTGCTAGGATCTATTAGGACTGAATATAGTAGCATTGATAGGCCGATATCTTCCATATAATAACTGAAAAGGTGACATCCTGGTTGCCAAATGATAGGATATATTGTAGCAAATACTGACAAACTCGAATATGTACTCATTTGGATGGTTTGGCTGAAGTTTCAATTTATTTGAGGTACGCCGACCAGGGGATGGACAGTACCAAATCACAACACCTAAAAAGACAAAATAAAACTATTAACCAAGTGGAGAGCGGAAACTGCTAACCTACCATGGCAGAGGGTGAGGAGGGGTCAGGGGGTTGGTTTTCAGAAAGACCCGCCTCGATCATAGGATGTTAGTTACAGTACCAGACCAGAGCAGAGAGCCAGGGCGTTGGGGCATCCGCATAGTGGGGGTGGAGGTCAGCGTAGTAAGAGTTTTCCACTTCCTCATCAAGATAATGATGGGAAAGTGATTCAACAAAAGCTGCGAGGAGAATTTCTGTTTCTTTGCGGGCTTCAGGAAGTTGGGTGAAAAGGGAGATACTGTGGCGGGTGATTTTGGCTGAGGGGTTGAATGAAGCAAGCGTTGCAACATTCATAACAGCAACTTCAGCATCATCGAATAGTTTTGAGATGTCACTGCAGGGAGATTCAGGGAAGTCGGAGGGAAGAAGAGGGTGGGCAGGCCATGTTGGAACTGAGCCACTGACTGGGCCACCACGGTACGTAGTTTTGGGCACTGGGGAGAGGCCACCGCAGCTAAGGCGAGCTGGTGGTCACTTTGGAAGGGGGCTGTATTGGGCAGAGGAGCTAAATGGTGGGGGGTAGGGGTTTCATCAAAGTCAGGAAGGAAAAATTCTGCCTGACCATAATTGAATTGGCAGAGAGGTTGACCTGTATGCTTATTAATGAGGACATTACCTGATTTGTCAGTCTCAGCCAATAGATCTCATGGATTTTGGTTCACTGGAATAGTGGCGTTCAAATTTGGGTGGGTAGGATTAGGTGAATGGGCGGCTGCTTGGGCGCCAATGGTAGTCCAAGCATTGCTCTGATTGGCTGGGGTGGATTTAGGTGGGAGAGTGAGGCTGGAGGTTTTATGGGGGCTGATTTTCCATGTGGGCCCACTGAACGAGATTGGAGGGTGGGAGGGGACAGCAAAGCGCCCCATACTGAACCTCCAGAGGGGGGCTCAGAAGCCGCAGCAGCGGACTTGGCCTGAGGGCACGCTTTTTTTGCATGGTTGAGGCCAAAGAAGAGGGAACAAATCTGCCTACCATTATTGACCCAAGCCCAAGAGAAATGATCAGGCACTGCAGCCACACTAGCGCGGGGTGGGATTTGTTGGGCCATGGTAGGGTGGTGTGGGATGATGGTGGCTGTTGCACGAGGAGCAGCAAGGCGCTCCGCACCAGATGGAATGGCAAAGATGAGGTTGGGCTGAGTGCTATAACCTATGAGCCCCACGACCAACTGGTCATACAAAACCTGGGGTGGAAGGTGGGATGGGAGATTTGCAAAGGATACCACCAGCGTGGTGTCTGAAGGGAGGCGAGTACAAGTTGTGGGTGTGGGATTTTTTTATAAATTAGAGGAGTTTGTGCTGCCGCTTCAGCATCCTCTTCAGACTGGAACCCAATGTCAAAGTAGCCCTTAAAAGGGCGGAAGTCTATAAAGCCAGCTGGCGCAAAGGCTGCAGTGGCTAGGTCAATAATTGCCTTATCGGCATATGGGAACAAACGCCCATAGTTCACTCTGAGGCAATAGCGAATGGCAGAGCGAGGGAGGGCGAGAGGATGGGGGTGAGAAGGGTGGACGCGCGCCAGGTGGAGTGCTAAGTCCTGTGGGGGGACAAAATGGCTGGAAGCAGCGGGCGGTCTCTTTGAGCCCATCTGAATGCACTTGCCCATGGGGCGGAAAACGCTAGGTGGGAGTACACCGCTGCCCCACACTGGGGTGGCAGGCGGCGGAGCCAAGGACATCAAATGAATTAGGTTTGGGCAGACGGTTGTGGATAAATAAAACTTAAATCTAAAATTGCTCAAAAGTGACTTTGAGCGGTAAAAGAAAGTCAGTTTGGCTGAAGTTAATATTTTGATAATGTTCATCAACATCTCATTTGTGCGCTCAACTGTAGCATTAGTTTTGGTATGATAGGGAGCAGAAAGCACACTCTGTACTCCCATTAATTGGTTTAGCTTGGTAAGGACATTGACATTAAAATTTGTTCTATTACTAGTAAGAATAACCTGGGGACATCCATGCTTGTGGAGGATTTTAAAGGATGAACTTTGTTGTAGTTGCAGCTCCTGCTTCCCAAATAGCCTTGTCTTTGACCCATTTGGTCAAGTGGTCAATAGCTATGTAAAGTACTTGGCCTTCATATTACTTGTTGTAAGTGGGCTAACAACATCAATAGTTTAGTGTATTAAGAAAACTTTGGCTGAACAAGCCGATAAGATGTGTTTTTTGGATTAGTTTCTTGCCTTAACACTCTGCATAGCACTTAACGTTTCTTGGATGTCAAAACAAATTGAATTTCAATAGTAAAATTGCTTCAGATGCTCTTTTGTTTTTTGAATTCACCATGACCTATGGCCTTATGGGAAGCCAAAATGATTTCAGTTCAGGCCAATGGTCTTGGAAAAATATACTTCTTGCCCTCAATGATCTTGTAAAGTGTCCTGTTTTTGGCAGTTGTATTTTTCCGTAAGTCTGATAATAGTTTTTGGATGGATTTGGGCCCATCTTGGTACTCTCCACTGATCATTTTTAAAAACATATTGGCGGCCCAACTAAATGTTACAATGGTGGGTAGTCAGGAAAGGAAATTGGCATTTTGATGTTTTACTCCAGCTTGATGCTCAATTGTGCAGTCATAAGCTTGAAACTTTAATGCCCAGAAGGCTAATCGGCCCTCAGTATCTCTTAAAATTGTTCAGCCATCTTAGGGATGCATGATCAGTAACAACTTAAAAATGAGTGTCATGAAAGTAGGCCCTAAAATTTCTTGTAAGCATATATGATGGCTAAGAATCTCATTTTATCACCGCGTATTACTCTCATGAACATTAAAGGTCTGACTAGCAAAGGCAACGGGATGTTCTGCACTGTTTTCCCTGATTTGAGATAATATGGCCCCCACTGCTGCTAGGGATGCGTCAGTTTGGACAATAAATTCACAATCAAAGTTCAGATATCAAAGAACAGGCGCTACCAATAGTGCCGATTGAGTATATGATTAAATGCATTTTGGAAAGCTGGAAACCAGTTGAATGTGACCTTATCCTTAAGTATATAAAAAGGCGGCTCTCCAAGTTGTGCAAAAAAGGCAATAGATAGGCGATAGTACCCAATCATGCTTAGGAATACTTGAATATTGCGCTTGAATTTAGGATATTTCATTTTGAATATTGCATTTAACTTAGATGTTTTGGGCCAAATACCCGCTTTGTCAATTACATTGACAAGATATTCTAACTGTCTCTTAAGAACTGGCACTTTATGAGCTTATTTTTAAGATTGCAGATGCTAGCTCTCTGAAACCTCCTCTAAGTGCTCCAAATGGTTGTCAAAAGTGCAGCTGAAAACTTTGATATCATCAAGGTACACTAGTACAAATGACACCTTCAAATCTCCTAGGATGTGTCCATGGACCTCTAGAAGGTAACCAGGACACTGAAAAGCCCTTGAGGCATTCTCGCTGGCTGGAATAGGCCCTCTTGTGTTATAATTGCACATTATTGCGCTCCTCTTCAGGTTGAACTATTTGCTAACACCCACTGATAAGGTCCATTGCTGAGAAGAGCTTTGCACCCCCTAGCCTGTACAAGACATCATAAATTCGTGGCAGAGGGTACGAGTCCTTCTTTGTGATGATGTTTAACTTCTGATAACCAATGGCTACTTGGTTGCTTCTATCCTTTTTCTTCACTATTAAAATTGGTGGCGCTTATGGACTTTTTGAAGGCTCTAACATGCCACAAATAAGAAATTCCTTAATCTCCTTGGATACAGCTTATTCTGATGATTTTGAGCATCTAATCAGGTGTAATCAGATTGGTTTATGATCTCTGGTATCAATATTGTGGATGACACCCTTAGCACATCTCAAGTCAAAATCATCTTATGCAAATATTTCCATTATTTAGAGAACAACTTCTGAGCTTGGACTCTCCCAGAATTGGTCAGTTTGCTTAGATCGGCCATAGGGACAACATTATTGATGCTGAATATGACCTTATTGGGAAACTCTAATTTGGCAAAGGTTCCAAACTCATGGAATCAGTGAAAATTCCGTGGTAGGGAACAGATGTAGAAAAGTGATTGTTTGATGTCGCTTGATGGAGATGGGCCAATTTTGCAGGTTTGCACACAAGATGTGTATTTTTCCATGACCAGGAATGGTAATACCAGGGGTGATGTTTGGTTCAAATCAGATTAGACCATGGTTGATATTCTTCACCATACGATCCTTCTAGAAATTTAATTGTCAGTCCTTTCAGGACAATTACTTGATCTCCAGATGTTATAATAATGTGATGATTTGACAGAGTGAATTGCCCTTTGACTCAATGATCTGGGTGGGTAGTGTTTTTATCTTTGATCGCGCTTTGACATACTCAATCTTAAATACTACAGCTTTGTAAACAAGATTTATGAATAGGATAGGTTTCTTTTTCTCAACCACTCCATCCCTGTTATAGTATAGCGGGATAGCCTGGCCAAGAATGGTGAGATTATAGTCCTTATGATTGGTAACAACTTCTTATCTCCTTATGAAATTGGTCCCAATTAGAATATCATAGTTCATATTTGGCAATACTATAGCAGGTGCTGTCACTACAATAGATCTGAATCCGAGAGGTAGGATACCATATGAACATGTGATTTAGTTGTATGCGCTCCAGCTGTACCATAATACTGACAGTGGGCAACATTGGGTGCAATTTTAAACTTTTAACCAACTTTGTGCTGACTATATTGATATGAGCACCACTATCAACGATGGCCTGAACTCATACCTTGTTTACTTCTATATCCACATAAGTACATTTGGGGTAGTTTTCAAAGGTATTTATTGTGTAAATACTGTGATTGCTGCCCGATTCCTGGTGTGGTTTCAGACGTAAGCAAATATCTGGGAAGTTATCTGATAAGGTCTTCATGGGAATGGCTACTTGTACGTTGTTAAGTGAAGATAGGTCGGTTCGAACATCCAGGTTGGAGGTCCAAACCCTGATCAATAATCTGCTTTGCATAAGGTTTTGACACCTCTGTTTGGGCTTCTTTAGTAATTTTCAAGGGTTTAGTTGCTTTAGCTTTGGCTCAAGTAGTGACCATCAGGACAACATTAGCCACAATATGATGGAGGTTATCTTCAGCGACATCTTTGGCCCTAAAGGGCTCGCCAGGGAATAAGTGTAATGGTTTAATGAACAACGATGGAGTTAGAGCATTCCGCCTCTACTCCACCTTCTCTTTTCCAGAATAACTGTTACTGTTGATTTCTAGAGCAACGTTGACCATAGGCTTTTTGTCAGACCGTCTGTAGCATTGGTTAGCAATATTCCACTTTTGACTGCAGTTGTGACATGTAATTGGCACTGTTTGCTGTTTTTTCTCGAATTTCTGGTTTGTAGTTTGGTAATTTTTCCCGTGGTCAGACATTGTGTTTCTTTTTTGGGCCCAAAGCTTGGAATTTTTGCTGGTTCTTGGGCCAAATAGAGGTATCAAAAATGCGGTAACAGCTTCTTAGGTAATTGGTAAGCTCTTGGGTTTCCATTTCTACATTGAATGCAGGTATCATGACTTGGTGAACTTCACGGTAAAGCATGATTTTATGTTCCAACGCAATCTTAGCGTCAAGCTTATCTATTGCATTGCACCCAAGAAATACTTGTGACTTATGAAGAAATCTATCCACAAAGTCCTTAATAGTCTCATTTTGCTTGAATTCAATATTAAGGAGCTCTCAAACTTGGGTTTCTAATTTTCCAGGCCCTCCAAATTGTTTTGTTACCGCAATTTTGGCATCCATATAGGACTAATTGTCACCCAAATAAGGCATAACAAGGTCATAGATATGGCATCAAGTGAATTGATTAGTGCTGATCCTTTTGCATGATCTGATACTCACAGAATTGATTTTCAAATATCTTGAAAAAAGAGTGAACGTTCCCATTTCTATCAAACTTTGTCAAGTTCAATGGTTTAAAGTCATCTCGCCCTGTTTAGGCATAGGGGTTATACTCCTAGTACTTGAACATCTTGCTGTATCATTATATAGAATTAACCCTCTTTTCCATTGGAGAGTATCTGGAGTCAGGAGTGATGTCAAAACTCTAGGCATAGGTTGAATTTTAAGTATCAGATTATGCATTAGTGTTAATTTACAATGATTCACTTTCATGATATTGCTCTGAACTACTGGATTGTAATGCTTGATTTTGGCCCTTGGTTGTTTTTCCAAATTGTTTATTGGCTAAATGGGCAGAGCTTTATCCCATTTATCTATCGTCAAGGATGGTTAAGCATTAACAGATTTTTTTGATAGATTTGATTTTTCTTAAGGCTGTCATACTCCTTCTCAAATAAAGCTTGATTGGACGTTATGCTTTTTTACCTTTCAGTATTCTGTCTACTTGGGAATTTGCAGTTGATAATTGCATTGTGAGTTCCCAATTATCCTGAGTAAATTCAGTATTTCTGGCCTGCAATCTTGACAAGACAGTCCAAATTTTTAAAAATTCTTTTTTAATATGGGCATCCTCCTCATCCTTAAACAGGACGGCTGGTAATTCTGCAAAGTCTTTGATGATTTTGTTCACAGTATCCAGCTTAGTCTAAACATAATTCTCAAAGTCATCATGCTTTAAATTTAAGTCCAGGTGATTTTTTGGCCCATAGTGGCATGAAGGGTGAGTTGTTCTGTCTGAGATAATAGGTAATCAAAATGAGTTTCCAGTTTTTGACAGCGGGTATTCATGTTTTGTACTCATTTGCAATAGCCCATGGTGAGCAAGAAATTCTGCAGCTATCTTTGGTACTCCTTCATTTAGGAGCTCCTTGAGGGTGTTTAATATCACATTAGCTTCATTGGCGATTCCTGTATTATCCACAATTGCTTTTCTGACTTCAGTAAAACTGGAATTAATTTGTCCAGTAGAGCATTTTGGGAGGATTGTTCCTCCCCTGTACATGGTAGATTTACATGAATTTCAGATTTTGTCTAGCAAGGATTTGCAGGATATTCTTGATTATGGGTCAGACAAAGTTAACCATATATTTGTTAGTTGCTTGACTGTCTGTGAGACGTTTGTCAATAGATGTCATGGTTGCATCGTGGTATTACATGTATATCTCCACCTTGAGCTCCTGATCCTTAAGGTAATAGAATAGGCCAAATGAGGGATCAATTTGTGAAGTATCAATCCTAAAACCCTGAAATAGAGTTTTCAACATGGATTTTACGCTTTCAAATGTAATTTCAATTGCGCTTGTTGTATCTATATGAGCTCCCCCCACTGTGATAAGATCCAGGGAGTAGAAGGTACCCGCATCAGAGCCTTGGTGGCTGTTATTAAAATAATCAGAGATTTCCTTGTCACTAGTTTCCATCTCATTGTCACTTTCTCGTTTGGTCAACTCTGCCAGTAACTGGTTGTGTGGGTCCATTCCAGAGAGTGTCAAAGATTTTGAGTGAGCACCATTTGTTAGCTTTCAAGGATCGTGTGCTTGATAAATTAGATCCTGCACGTCTATTTGGGTTGAAATTTGGCTGAAAGATCCTAAATTTGCCTAAATCTTACAGTATTTCGCCGTTTGGAAGCTCACTACTATATTCAAATTATTCTGAATCTTCTGGTCAACCTTGGGCTCAATTTTCCCTCTTTATTTAAAAACTTCTACCTAGGAAGGCAAAGGTATAAGCTTTTGATTCTGAAATTCCAGCTTGTTGAAACACTTCAAAAAAGAACTTCTGGTGGAAAACATATAAAGAGATTTAATAAATAATATTTTTAATTTAAGAGATAATATTGACGATCATTCATTAGGCCAGGAGCCAGTATTTATACCTCTAGGGCATCTCCTGGCCACATATCAAGCACTTAATTTCCACAGATATCTATTTTCACCTCAGATCGGCCCTTGAACAGATACAATTATGACCTATTTCTAGGACATTGGTGGCAAAATATTCTCATATTTGGGAAGATTTCAGGGACAAAAATCACAATATGAATGTGAAGACATTTCTTTCACTTCAATCAACTAAATCAAAGCCAAATATTAATGTTTTTTTGAAAATATAAAGCTGCTGCCTAAAATCAAGCATGTTTAATTAGAATGTTGATGCCATTGATGGCTGCTGCCCAGCTGGGGTGGTGTACCACCTTCTGGAATCCTTTAGTCACCACTGAAGCACATCCAGGCTGGCTCTGCTAGCCCTCTTAATGCCAGTAAGCTTTATGTCCCACCTTGGGACTTAGCCTATCATCTCGCATGCACACAGGCAGTGCTCCATATCCCTTTGGTGCTCTCTCAGAGCAATCTGCGTTTTGGCCTCTGGTTCAAATATGGGAATCTTTTCCCATATGTGAGCGCGGCCATCATCAAGATGGCCATGGCAGTTTTCAAACCTTCCAGATATATTTATTTTCGCCCATTAAAGGGTAATTTTGACTTAAGATTTTGATCTGAGGCTGATACAGTGGCAGCATCTAAGCTGCAAATTATTTTTAAAATATTCCTATTCCCACTATTCATACACAGCTCCCAGTTGAGGCCAATTTAGTGGTTCGGTTTGCTGGGTTGCCTTCCCACCTTTCCCCTGAACGCCTCTGCCATGAGCTCATGGAGGGTTTGACCATTTACGGCACAGACCCCATGTGGCAGTTTGTGGTTCCAAATGAAGTGGATCATTTAGCAGTGCTATGTGCCTTTGTGACAATTTGCCCATTCCATTATGAAACTCATCTTGCAATTTTACCTCACACAGTGAACAGATTTGTCCCTGATCACCCATTCTGAATGCACATTGAGAATGGCGCACCATTTGCCCCTTGTGCTTTGAGCTTGATCACTCAAAGCGCAAGTGCCCTATGGCTCCACATCTGTGATTCCGCCGCTCCCCCCTCTGGCGTCAGCTCAGCTGCTGACATGCCCAAATTTTTCAAGAGGGGCTCAATTCTCCCACCCCCAACCTCAGTGAATTCTTGCATGGATTCCAAAGCTGCAGCCAATCAAAATTTTAAAAAATTTAAAAATTCAGTAAAATTATGACAACCTAAGCCAATAGCTGAAACAGTTTCATCTGCGCTGCCATGGTTGACAGTTTGCAGCCAATCAGGTGTGGCAAAACTTGCTAACTCCAGTGTCTGGGACAGCATTAGCTGAATCAAATCATTTTGAGTGTCTCAATTGGATTGACAAAAATGACCGGACATATAATGTTAAACCAGATTTTGCATTGGAGGAATTTTTTTGTAGACCTCCCAATTCACATCCCCACCATTTTCATCCCAAAAATGGTTATCCCAAATATAAAAGTATGAATAAAATGGCTGATGAAGATGCTGCAGCTCCTGCCAAGACCCTCCTCTGCCAACAACACCATGGGGCGATGGACCCCTTGTTGAGGGTATTCCCATCCCAAATTTCCCCTATGATTTTAAGGAGGATGCAAAATATGAAGTTGAGGAGCTTGCTTTTGGTGCAAGCCACGCTTGCATTGATACAGCAAAAAAATCTCTTTTTGACCTTACTTACCCTGAAACCTGCTGGCACATCAAGTCATTTAATTGTGTGCCTGCTATCATCACTTTTTCTGATCATCAACTTGCTCAATATGTTGAGGCGTTGGACACTGCCAGCTTCATTACTGAATAAAACCCACAATTATACCTCCTTATGCCACACATCACTGATGCTCACACCTCAATGCTGTCTTTTATGGTCCTCCAGCAAAAGCGGGCGCCAGACAAAAGCTTCCCCAAAGCTTCCTCACCTTCAGATATGACTTCCTAGGCTGTTAAGCTTGGTGCCATATTTGGAAAATAAATTTAATCAAATAGTCCCTTCATTTGGCCCATTTGCAAATAAAGATGCGTGGTGATTCCCCTTTTGAGTTGGGCACCACTAGTGCTAAAAATTACAATATGAATGTGCTAAATTGTCTTATGATTATCCCAATTTTAGTTTCATCATACTGCCGATGAAATACAAACTATAGAGATTTGCCATCAATTTCAAGTAAATGATGCACCCCTAATCTGGACATCAACAGGCTTTACTCAATAGCACTAGGTACTCCCATTTGGGCAGTCCATGTGCAAGTGCTATCATGCTAATTATAAGGATTGACATATGAATTTCTCCATAGGGTGGGAAATTTATTATGATTATATGATGTCTATTTGTCCATGAGATTTTTAGACATTATTTTTGGATCAATCCCTGGATGATTTCTTAAGCTGAATGATTAAATATTGCTCCAAATTAGTCAGGACCAAATGCCAAGTTTGTTGCATGTATAATCAGCCTGGATGTGCAAGGATAGTTGGCCTAAGCTTTTGATAGAAGAATTTAATTTTATTGACATTGAGATAATTGGCCTGAGCTGTATAAAAGTAATTGGCTTTTAGCTGAGAATTAGAGTAATTAGCTTAAGTTATGGGAGAATAATTGGCCTGATCTGTTGGTTGTTGAAGGTTTTATTTTCAGGTCAACCACCAGAATCTGACACATGAAGATGAGCATCCCCCTCCGTGACGTCCAACAGAGCCATGCTCCTCAGCATGTCCATCAGAGAGGCGGAAGCCACCAAGTTGGCTGAAAACAGCACCTGCAATTTGGCGTGGGCTTCCAACACCTAATTTGCAATCTTCATGGAATGTAAGGACAAACCCATCCACCAAGGGTGGGATGCGGCCAGAACTGGAGCCTTCTGGATAGAATACTCTTTCAGGAGCTCCTCCACTACCATGTGGAAGCACCCAACAAATGCATAAAATGACCACCCAACCAGAACCAGACTGATCACTGACTGCAGGTTTATGTGGTACAATGTGACCATTGCATCACCAATTTCTAACAGAAGGGTGGAAATGGTGGACACTAAGGGTTGGTAAACTATGTTATGGAGTTGGCTAATGAGATTGAGACTGGCCTGCCAGTCAGGGTCCGTGAGCACCCAGAAGGCAAATCAGAATGCCAATGCATAGCCATCCATATGACCTGGGTATGTCAGGAAGAGAAATGATATAAGGTACCAACTGATGACCACTGTCACCACCATTCCTATCATTACCAAGCTGTGGCCACCATGATGCTAGAAGATTACACCACGTCTAGCTCCTTTGAACCCATGGAGGGCCCTAAATTCGCTGAGGTGTCATGTGTTGTTGAGCGCATGGTAGGCCGCAAAACCTCACCAATGGAGAGAAATGATCTCCAATAGCAAAGAGACATACTGACGCCAGAGAGATTCCAAAAGCGGGGACATAACCAAAAGCCACTAACTTGATAACCCTAATTTAGAAGAATAGGCAGCAACATTGTGATAACGGCCACTAAGGCACAGTCTTTGCGCAACCATAAAAATATGGTACTTGATAGTGGCAGCATCAGAAAATGGTAAAAATTTATAACTGGAAACTGGTATGTAAAAAATCTGTTTACAAACAGAATTTTTAAATATTAACTGACAATTGTTCCAATGTAAGACAAAAAGTCTTAAGTGCTAGAGAGATTATGGAATAAATAAAGTTGCATGACCTGAGGGTATCACAATCCAACTAATTTCAGCGGAATATAATATTGCAATTTAAATTGATTCTAAATCGGCCTTCTTCTAGCCAGCTGACTTTCACATAAATTTCACCACTAAATTTCCCCTCCTGATGTGATTCCGTTTGTCAGATCAGTGATGTTTCATCCAGTGGGTGACTCGTTGCACCCATGGCCAGGCTTCATGAGGGTGATCCCATTAAGTATCAAATGGATTTGTCACCCTTGGATTACAGGAGTTGGACCCCTCTTCCAGCTGGAGAAAAACGCCCTAGCAGGTTTTGAACCCAATTGTACTGCAATTGGCTCTATTCCATCACGCCTTAATTTATTTTAATTTTTTGCCCCTTGACAGAACCTGAAATTATCACCATGGATATATGACCGCCACTATCATTCTGGCAGCGTCTTCTTGCCGCCATCACCTCCATGCACACCCCCTGATCCACTGGGGCAGCTCTTGAGTAATAAAGTAGTGGGAAAAGGGTAACTTTGAGGGGGTACGCCATCACCCACTACTTGTCCATCACATATGGGCCAATTCTCCCTGGTTTATGAGAGGAAAAGCTGCCTTCTTAACCCTTTTTAGTGTGAGATGGGAATTCATTGTGGTGAGGCACAGGGGTGCAACTCCAGACTTACATTATCCTTCCCTCTTTGAACAGGGGGAGCACCACATCAGGGAATTTGGGTGAGCGCGATGCTCTTGTGGTCTTTTAGCAACTTGATAGCAAAGAGCGTGGCAACCATCAGGGGTGACAGGGAACATCTAGATGCAAAGCATGAAAGGCCTCCCCTACTTGTTACAATTAGCACAGTCCCAGGCGTTGACCCAATTGTTAACATATGCTGGTAACCCCTTCCAGGCCATTCTGGATATTGGACAGAATGGCAAGATCTCTGAGAAGCCAATATGCCTCAACCTCAGTCTTCTACAATCCATTGATCACAATTGTTGGATTTTAACCAGATGGATTCCTTCCAATAGTATCAAGATTAGGGGTTCAGTTAGTTAGTCATGATTGCCAGCTAATCGCCTAGTTTGATACTATTTAATGTTATAGCTTGATAAAGTTTAGGTTTTGTGGAATCTGCATTTGCGGCCAAAATGCCAATTTGAGGATCGTTGTGGGAGTATCTAGCAGAAAGCTGATGAATCTGTTACCATCCTTTCAAATATGGTTCCGCCCTCTAATTTGGAGCATTGGTAACTCATTCCAAGGATACTCAAAATCCTATCTATCTCTGATTTTATATATGATTGACTGGTTATTCATGCTTAGGATGTATTTACTTAATATAAAATTTGGTGACCAAGATGAGCGGATCAAGAAGGGAATCGTTACATGGAATCACTAAAAATTTATTAAAGAGTTCTGGCATCAAGTGGCTGATGGGGTTTCCAGTATTGATTGGCCAATGAGTGTTAAGCGCATAGCCCAGATGTAGTATAAATAGTCTTCCTTCCCTCCAAATATAAATCACTTTTTTGCCTACTTTACTATTTATTTAAAGTAGCAAGAGCCACTAGAGTGGATAGGGATAAGATAGGATATCCCCAATAGGCGCAGGTGATCATGCCTGGAGTGGCTGGCGCTGTCAGCTTCCATGCCTCCTTCCTATAAGGAACTGGAGGGAACCTTGCCAGCTGGCTACCATTGGATGCGCTGACTGCCCACCAACCTTTCAGGGTGCAGCGTGGGAGTCCATAGCCGCCCAATATGGGGAATGGACTCGCCAGGGCATGACCAGATGGGTTGGTGAAGGGTCGCAAGGGTGGGGCAGCGTGGGAGTATCTGAGCCACCCAGGATGGGGGCAGGACTTGTTGGGGCACACTGAGGACACCTGGGGCAAGGCGAAGCCGTTGGTGGTCGGTTGGTGGGTTGGACGCGGACTTGTAGGGGTTGTTATGACAATGAAGGTGAAATGGCAAAGGGTCAACCAGTCTTCATACTGGTTGGCCTGAAACACTAACAGTGCCCATGGTCGATTTTGCAACAATAATAGTCTCTGTATCAGGAGCATGTCTGTAACGCTCCAATTCCAGTAGAGGTGGGGGCAAGGGCCACTCCCTGCTATTGAACCAACAGCTGAATAAAGGGTCAACAAAGCACCACCTAGAAGGACGGTGCACAGAACGCCCCAAGCAAAGAGAGCACACATTTGACTAAGTTGACCTGGTAGAGGTCAGCAAACAAAGATAAACACGTGCACATAAAGATACTAAAACACAAAGGGTCTTTAATAAACCAGACAACCAATGAGGAAAGTTGGTCTTTTAGAAAAATAATTAAAACTGTGGGGAGAGTTGTTGATTGAAAGAAGTGGCGACAAGCATAAGTGAAACAATAGGCGCATGTTACCATCAACCAGGGTCCTGTAACTCACGATTGTCCAAACTCAAGTTATTAATTGTAAATTGACTTGTCCTGATTTCGCAATATTGTAAACAAAACGATTTTTGAATCCTTGTTCCTCAAGTAACCATAAAAAATCATCCGAGTTAAGAATGTATCTGGTGCATTTTAACGCCTGGGATGTAACACTGGGTCAAGCATCACGCACAATCCCAAGACTACCTTGTCATATCTCGCCTGTACCCAGCGTTATCTAGGGTATATTTCACGTCAGTAATGCCTTGCAGCTTGACCTTTTTGGCCTCCTGACTTCCATCCTAGCCCTTACAGTCTGTTTCCTCAATTATCTCATGTAGCCATGACACTCTGATTCCGCTGGGATCATCTCCTTAAAAGTAGACAACTGTGATAGATGGAAAATGGAGTGCTGTTTTTAAAGGGCTGGAAGCATCAATAAAACGACCTGCTGCCCAAATCCGCCTCCACCACATGAGGACTGTATCATTTGATTGTAATTTTTGGGAGAGCAACTTCATTTACAGGTGGTGTGTGTCTAACATGATAGAGTACTTAACTTTGATTCATCGGCTGGAAGACATTTTCAGTCTGCAAAATGCTTTTAATCACTGATGGCCTTTGTCAGATGATCCTAAAATAAGGACTGAGTGCTCCAAATATGCTGCGCGTGATCCTATGCAACCAGAACCTCCGAGAAAATACACAGCTCAATAAAAAAAGAGGGGTTGTACCCCAGCGTGGCCAAATTTAGCATGAAACTATTAGACGCATGAGTACCATTATATATGCAAATTGAGTCAGTGGGAGATCATCTGCTCAGGTTTCCTGTGCAGCTGTGGTATATCAGCAAAGGTACTGCTAGGGAATCTGGTTAACCCATTCCATTTGGCTGTCCAACTGAGCATGGTATGCGGTTTAGTGACACAGCTTAATCTTTAATTCACCAGTATTTTTGTAACACTCAGTTTCAACTGATTGTTGCATTTTGGCTCAGGTTTAATTTTTTCTGAATCCAGATATGAATGGCTTTTGGAGGATTTTTAGGGTTTTAAGTCAGGCTTGGGTGAGGCCCCAGAAAGGCGACCTTTAAGGGCAAGCTGTCATGAAAACGGCAGAAGAAGTTTAGACCGTCCTGCCAGTCAGTATTTGTGAGCACCCAAAAAGCAATCCAGAATGCCAGAGGAATTGTCGCACGTACAACGTTGTATGGAGCCACGAATTGGGAAATGATAAATCGTTAGTGTAGGGCAATTGTGAGTAGCAACCCAAAAAAGAAACAAATGGAGACAAACCCAGATACTGGGGGTCTTGCTGCAGGAAATTATACCACTGGGATAGTTTCTAAAGGATTACTGATGGGTGGGTTCAATATGACTGAGGAGACAAGGGGCAGATCCTTGCTTGAAAAAGGTGGATATAAGGTCACAAGATCCCAGTATATTGGTAGCGTATGGTCAAAATATGGGGGTTGAATTGCCAGTTGTTTCTGGATTGCTGTATCCAGTTGACGATGGTGGGAGTTATAGTAATCATCAAAACTGGTAAAGCCCGTCTATTATAGAGACTGAGAGGCCACCAAAGTAATGTCATCAGGACTACGGCCAGAAGGAAATCAATAAAGTAAAAGTTGATAGTTTTAGCGGCAGTAATTTATTGAAAGGAAAATGAAGTAAATTGACCAACAATTTTTTCAGTGCAATGCAACTGATTAAATAGTGTTTAATTGATTTGAGAACAAGCAGGGATCAGGTCCCTCAACTTTGACCTAGCCAGCGAATTTTTCAGGGGAGGGAACAGATAAATTCAATGGGAATTGACATTGAAGGATTTGGTGTCAGGTAAGTTGCTGTCAGTTCGACCTTGAACGCCTGAACTGAGGCTCAACAGCATTTCTGGAAGTTTGTGTGACAGCATCTGGCCAATGAGCAATGGGAATTCCCAAGGGCCACCCCACGTAGGGGCGGTCCCTTTGGTTGGAAACGGGTTTGGGATGCCTAACCCACCTGTGCCCAGTCACTGGACTGTTTGTTTGGTCAAAATAGTTATTTCAGTTGCAAAACCAGATTTTCCAGATGGGGGCTTCAAACTGTCATCGATGGGTTCCAGTGATACTATCTGCACGTTGAGGATCATCTATGACAATTTCAAGAGAGGGTAGCTTTGATGACTGCACTGCTGGTCAAATTGAAACTGTCAGTGATTCTGGCTGATAATTCAATCTTTATTACTTTTTGATTATGATATTTCCAATTGTTAGGCTTAATTTCCATCAGTTTTGGACCAATCAACTTTAATTTGGTGATCTCAGCGCAGATTTCCCTGATCCTGTGGACAAGTTTGGCTGAGGTGAGTGTGGGCACTAGGGGGGAATCCATTGGGGAGAGCTGTTACCCAGTGCTCATCTACCACGTAGGCGAGGTCATCTTGGGTACAAGGGGTACAGCCGCCCTCTTTGGCCCCTTTTTGCTCAGAAATGGGAAGATCGCCCAATCCACACACAGGGGACATTCCCTGGGACTTACACAATCTAACACAATTCTGAACCTCATTTGGAATTTCTATTCTGGAGTTTCTGCTTCAAGATGGGCTACTCCTGTGGCATTGAAGGCCACCCTTACCTTGTCTTATGGCGGATCAAGGCGCCAAATTATTGGGATTTGCTCTAAAGCGGCGGTTTTATTTGATTAAATAAAATAAGATTAATTCCTGGGTTTGTAACCTCGCTTACCTAATTTGTATTTTCCTTTATTTTGATTTCCCCTAATTCAGAGGATTGTTGTCCAGTCTCATACTGGATTTTCCTCTGATGTAGATGACGCTGACTTGAGGGCAAGATGGCGGTTGAAAACGAGATTTTTCCAACAGTGACAATCTTGGTCTAAAATTGCACCTTAAACAGTGACTTGGCGTGTTGTGTCTGTTGCAATGTTTCTCGAAAGTCGAGCCTAGACATCAACAATCGTATATTTTGGAATGTGTACACTTTGTCACATATTATTTCTTATGAAAAACGGAACATTGATAATACATGACGCACAAAGAGCTGGGACATCTTTTCAGAGGTGATGGCAGAGGAACAAGGGACGAAGAGTGCGAACTTGGTAAAGCAGTCCATGATCACCACAACAGTGGTAAACTCTTTAAAGCTGGTAAGCTCAACAGAAATTGATGGACACTGAGTTCCTTGGGCCTTCCGCCTATGCAAGGGATGAAGGAGACCAATTTTACCTAATCTGTCCAACTTAACCTGCATGCATTTACAAAGTTCATTATCCACGCTGGAATATCCTTGTAATTGACCGGCCAGTTATACGTCCTCTTGACAAAATCCAGGATTTTTATTCACTGGATGACCAACTGCAGGGGGGCCGTGGTGTTCCAGAATACCTTCATCATGGAGGTGGGGCAGCGCCCAAAGTTTCAACCAAAATTAAATGTTTTCCTCCTCCAAAGAATAGCAAGACCTCTTATGTGTCAGAAGTGCCAAATAGTTCAATGTGGGATTCAGCTGGTTTTTGGCTCGCTGGTGCTGACTTGCGCTGTATTCCACAAAAAGGGTCTTTTATGATAAATGTAAAAACATTAAACGAAAAACTAGGTTTTTATGGGTTTATTAATGTCAGCGCCAAGTAAGAAAAATGATCCCTCTCAATAACTGAACGTTCAGTATTTAAAATTGTATCAAGGGTCAAAGGGAATTCAATGGTAAGTTCAAAACAGCTTGGTACAGGTTGAATAAGGGAATATGCAAATTCAGCCTATTGAAGCTCAGAAAACTTGCTTTACTTTGGTTGAACGATGGATGAAGATTTAATTTTTGGCAATACTTACCTGTGGTGTAACTATTTAATAAATTTCAGCCAATCCCCTTTAGAGAAATTTATTGCACCTTAGGTACCCTCTCCAAGCCTATAAAAGGGGGTTGTCCCCGCTTCAATGCCGGCTTTGAACTAGTTATGACATTTGGGTTGGGACCATCTAGTACTAAAAAAAAGAACTAGTTATGACATGAGGAGAAACCTTCTATGGACTCCCCAGGTTTAACCACATGGTCGGGGAAATTTGACTTCTCAACTTGGTGCTATTTGCTCAGTTAGTATTTGTATAAGTATTACCTCAATTTGTGGGGTTAACCCAAAAATAAGCCAGGGTCTTTTGGCCAATATAATCGTTAGTATTATTTAAATCACTCATATTACTATTGCAAACTTTCAAATGTCTGACATTTCCCCTTTTTGGCCAATCTTTGACACAAAACGTTCTTATTTTGAGACTGGGAGGGCAACTGTCCAACATTACCCCCCTCAATAATGTTGGGGGAGAGAATAGGGCCGTAGGAAGCGGCCATGTACCCA
The DNA here is from genome assembly GCA_022478985.1 of Massospora cicadina. Classification (NCBI taxonomy): domain Eukaryota; kingdom Fungi; phylum Entomophthoromycota; class Entomophthoromycetes; order Entomophthorales; family Entomophthoraceae; genus Massospora; species Massospora cicadina. The sequence goes on from JAKSZP010008765.1 coordinate 20,019, forward strand.
ATTGATGGTAATCTCTGTAGCCAAGGACTTATGGAGTACTCATTGCCTCTCTTGTAGGTGATGGTAAAAGGAACCTCCTGAATTGATCCAAGCTTGCCGCTTCTAGGAGTGATGCTGTTATGTTAGTGTAAGGCCATGTCAGACAATTGAAAGGTAGATAGAGTAGTTTTAAGCTCATTGGCAGCCTGCCCTTCTTTAGTCACCAATTTAGCTAAATTGGTCATAGCCTCAGATTAGAGATGAAGATGCGCTGAGCCAATCTTCTAATGGCTTTTTCTGGTCCCTCAACTTTAGAGAAGAATCCATTTTTAGCTAAGAGGGTAGGTATTCCTGGTTTCCATCCATATAAGACACAGATTGGGGACATTTTCAAAATCCGGTGATAACTAATCTGGTAGGCCATAAGGGCACTAGGTAAGAGTTGATCCCAGTGAAGTGGATCAGAAGAGGCCATTTTTTGTAGAATGGAGACTAAGGTTCCATTTGCTCTCTCCAGTATCCCATTTTAGATGGTTTATACAGAGCCAAGAAAAGTTGTTGGGCTCCCTTGGAAGCAGTCAGGGTTTATTCTACTATGGAGGTGAAGATCTTACCATTATAGCAGAGTAATACTTCGGGAGAACCATGATGAGTGAAAATGTTTTGATGTAAAAATATGGCTGTGGCCTCGGCCGTTTGGACAGGTAGAGCCACAGCTTCAAACCACTTAGTAAAGTGGTCAATGGATATTAGGATAAATTTGTTTCCACCAGTAGTCTGTGGGAGGGGGCCTACTACGTCTAGGCATATGGTGTGTAACGGTTGTTGAGGGGTATTTGGTTGATATCAGTATTTAGTCTTTAAACTGGATTGCTTCTTACACGTGAGGCAGGCATCCAAGACTTCAACAATGGTTTCCATAATCCCTTCCCAATAGTACCAATCCTTAATCCACTCATGGATTTTTTTTGCCCCTTCATGACCTAGGGTGGAATGAACTTCCAGGATAGAAGGTAAGCGTTCTGTGTGATAAAGTAAGGCAGCCATTTTGCCCCCACCTGCTTATACAACTTTCTGTTCTCTACTTGGTGTTTCAGAAATGTCATGCTAACATTTTTATATGGACTCATCCTCATTCTCTAATCTTTGGGGGTCATTAAGAGGTCATATAACCTCTCCACCTCACTATTATCCAAGTGAAGGACTGGCAGCCAAGTTGACTTTCAACATTTATGTGACGGGTTCCAGCACAGTGTTTGATCTTCCTGTCATCGTACTGGAGATTTAGAGTCCAGTTAGCTAACTGGCCAGTAGGATCCTTAATGTTATGTAACTTCTTCAACAAAGCGTGATCCTTAACCACAGTGAAGGTGGTCCCATATAGAAAAGGGCGGTAGTGATTCACAGCTAACAGAACAGAAAGGCACTCCTTCTCTGTAACGCTGTAGTTGCGTTCCCCCTTAGTAAGCATCTTACTGAAATAGGATACAGAATGATCTACATCATTTTCAACCAGTTGGCTAAGATGGCCCCAAAGGTGTAGTCAGAAGCATCAGTAAACAAGATAAATGGTTTATCATAATCAGGGAGCCTCAGGTGTAAGGAGAGTATCTATAACTCTCCAGTTTCCAGCGTGGTGGTGCTCGGTGCACAGAGCCAACGCATGGAAACTAGCCGTTAGTACCAAGGTTACTAGAGCCCAGCAGAGGGTGCTGGAGCGATAATAACTTAAGTGAAGAAGTGCGATCATGATAGCAAACAATAGACCAAAAACGACGCGGTGCACAAAGTGGGAAGGGGTAAACGTCCCAGGTTGGAGGGAACCTGGGCGACCCAACGGTGCATGAGTTAAAAATTTAATTGAATTTCTAATAAGGTGATTAATGTAGCATGAAACCTCCTCAAAGAGGTCCGCGCACAGGTTTTCTAAAGATAACATAAGTAAAACGGGAAAATGGGAAAATGTTTATTGGGAAGTTGACCAACAAGGAGTGTTAGTCATGAGAAACAGAAGTAAACTACGTCAGGGAAATATGGGTTTCGCTAAAGTGGGCCCAAGCATTAACCCACCAATAAGCAAAGGCTACCATCCAAATTGGTAGAAAACACTGAAACTGACTTCACTTGAGTAATTGATTGAAGTTAGATCTGACCTGAACGCATCATTTCATAACTGGGACGGGTTTTGAAACCCCATTCCTCGACTAACCAAATGAAACTGTCAGCTTTGATTTTGTAGACCATCCATTTCAACTCTTGGGCTGACGTAAGGGGCTGGGCATTTGGCACCTCACTAGTACCAACCTGGGCATAATTAGCCTGTACCCAGAGTTGGTCTAGAGTATGCCTGAGGTCATGGAGGGCCTGCAACTTCACCTTCTGGGCCTCCTGGTGCCCAGCCCTATCCTTGGGGTTTGTCCCCACTTTGATGTCATTTAACCATGACATTACCCTCTTCTCCCAATGGGGCTCTTCCCCCCCTTCAGGGGCTTGCACAAGGGAAAAGTTCTTGTGGGCTGGGGCCAACTTCATGGCGGCAACAGTTAGTTTGGCTTGAGATCCAACAGCCTGGGGGAAACGCTTGTGGAAGGCTTCAATCAGATCTTGGGCATGCACACACTCGCATACTGGAACCCAACTGTTCTCTGCAGCGTCAAAACACTTCCAGGAAACCAGGTACTTAAGCCTTCTTTTAACGCAGCTGGAGGCAACTATTTCTTCCACTTCCCACTCTGGCGCCCCATCCATGAGATAGGCCTCATGAGTCTCCGGTGGGGGCCCTCAAACAACGTCAATTTGCTTTCATGGAAGACTGAGAAGATCTGAAATGAAGAGGGAAGATCTAGCTGGTAGGAGGCATGGCCCACCTTTTTAAAAACGCGGTAAGGGCAATCCTCTTTGGTCCCAGCTTCTTGCATGGATACTTGATAGGGATGTTATGAGCATAAGCATCACGAAGTCCCCTTCCTTGTATGCAGGACCCACTTGGCGCTTCCCATCAGAATTCTCCTTAAACACTTGCATTGCCGCCTCCAAGCTTGTGGAAACCCCATGGTGGACCTTCTTGATTGTCTTAGCAAAGTCCACCACCGCTTCACCTTAGAACCACAGCTGGGCTCCATGTTAAAGGCGGGTTTTAAAGCCATGGCTTGCAAAAAAGGGGAGCAACTGATTGATGAATGCAACATGTTGTTGTAACTAAACTGGGTCATAGGAAGGTGAGAAGCCAAATCTGAATGATCCGCGGTGGTGTAACACCGCAGGAACTGTTCCAAGCACTGGTTCACTATTTCATTTTTCCCATCTGATTGAAGATGATAAGCAGTCAAACGGCAGGGGTGAATTTGAAAAGTCTTACACAACTCTTCCCAAAAGATGAAGGTAAATTGGGGTCCCCAGTCACTGATAATCTCTTGGGGAACCCCATTGA
>JAKSZP010008766.1:0-23360 GCA_022478985.1 Massospora cicadina
AATTTTGAGACATTGAGAGCCAACCTGGAGAAGGCGGCGGAGGCCCAGAAGAGGAAGGCAGATGCACATCGCTTCAAGGCTCCGCCCCTCAAAGAAGGAGATTATGTATTGATAAATGCCAAGTACTACACACCTCCAGGACAGTGTAGGAAGTTTGGACCTGTCAACCTAGGACCCTACAAGGTCCTTTGACAGGTGAATGAGGCAGCGTACAAATTAGAATTCTTAGAAGGATCATGCGCACATCTGGTTTTGCATGTTTTGCAGCTCAAGAAATATGAAGGACCCATACCAGCAAAGCTGGAGCTGGTCCAGTCAGACAACCCAGGGGAGGCAGAGTACGAGGTGGAGGATATTCTGGACACCAAGATCACTTGCAAAAAGCGATGGTACTTAGTAAAATTGGTCAGCTACCTGATAGAAGATTCCTCTTGGCAAACAGCCGCCAATTGCGCCAACTTTCCCCAAAAGGTGGAGGAATACTGGGGGCGCAGGGGGCTCTCCTCTGAGGGGGGTGATGTGATGGTCAAGGCGCTGCCTGACCGCCACATAGCCCTGACCCCCTCTAAGGCAGGGATCGTGGCTACTAGTAATGTAAATAATATAAATAAAAGTGTGGGGCTAGAGGGCAACGACCCTTAAAAATGTCATTCTGTCAAATCAGATTCTGTAAAATTGATGAAACCTCGGAGCAAAGGTGGCAAAGGTTAATGTAAATGGCGACTGGGCCAATCAAAGGCCGCCAACCCAAAGTCCAATGATCTAAAAGATGAGAATGGCAATGGCAAAGAGCATCCCAGCGAATCAGGGGCTGCCAGGCCAAATTATCCCCAAAATGGAAATTTTTGTGATAAGGTCAACATGAGAATGCTGAGCTCTGATTTGTCCCTGGCAAATAAGAATATATGCGGAAAAGTTTCCATAATGCCACGGGTACCCAACGAATGGTCTAGAATGGACCTAGATGGGAATATCAGAGGCTGAGATTCTCAAAATAGGCCTGCAAATAGCCCGCCGCCTGCAGACTCCGTGGGATCCAATTTCCCCATATCCCCCGTTCTATAATATAAAAACAATCAAGCGAAGGTGCCTAAGACAACTTTGTCTTCTAATACATACCAATAAAAACTCAAAAATCAAAAATAAATTTTGAAATTTCAAAATCCTATGTTAAGATTTTGATGGAAAACCAAGGATTTTGAGCGAAGAATATGGACCAATCCTCGGATTTTGACAGAGCAGTCGCCTCTCTGTATGCTCTCTCAGGGGACAGATTGTCCTCCTCAGTGTGAGCATCATCCTCACCGTGTTCCAAAGATACCTTAATTACTCATCAAGCCAACAAATGAAGGACTTAACCACCGCAGCCCTCTCATGTTTGTTGGCACTCACATTGGCCCTCTTGCCCAACTGCTTTGTGGCGATGTGGAAAGACCCCATTTGTCACACATTTAATGATTCCGCCAGGTAAGATTATGCCTCAACTTCCCTCTACCTTGGCCCATGGGCCAGTGCTCTCTCCTCTGGAATATGTGGAGGAATATAATATGTTCAGAAAGGTAGTCCTTTCACAGCCTTTGTTGGCCAAATATAATATGGTCCTTTCTAAGAGCGTATTGAATCAGGAGGATATTACCTTGGGTTATCACGTGAAGGATGAGATGGTGCGGTTTCAGGGGCGCCTATGGGTTCCCACCGGACCCCTTCACCTGGAGATCATCTGTGACAATCATGATGGAATCACCTTTAGTCATCCTGGCAAGGCAAAGACTCTGGAGCTAATTTGCCGCATGTACAATTGGAAGGGGTTACCTGCTCAGTTGAGCAGGTATTGTAAAGAGTGCCTGATCTGCAATCAAATGAAACCAACTTTGACAATCACTAGTGGGGTTGTTGTATTAGTCAAAAGGTTATAGGGCCTTGGGAATTCTTATTGGTAGATTTAATTGTGGAATTATCTGTCTCTGATGGTTATGATGCCGTCATGGTAGTGGTGGACCGTTTTATGTAAGCCTACTTTATTCCTTGCAGAACCACAGTAACTGCAGATGAGATGACTAGGCTCTTTGTCACTCATGTGTATGTTCTTCACAGAGCTCCCCAAGAAATAATTAGTGATTGTGGACCCAAGTTTACCTCCATCTTTTGGAAAGAGTTGTGTAAGACTCTTCAGATTCGCCCCTGCCATTCAACTTCATATCACCCCCTATCATATGGGCAGACTTAACGAGTGAACCAGTGCCTCAAAAAGTTCTTGCAGTGTTACACCGCTGTAGATCATTCAGATTGGGTTTCACATCTCCCTATGGCCCAATTCAGTTATAGCAACGCCCAACATGCATCAATCGGGTGTTCCCCTTCTTTGCCAACTATGGCTCTTATCCCGCCTTCAACATGTAGCCCAGTTGTGGATCTAAGGTGGAAGTGGTGATGGACTTTGCCATGATGATCAATAAAGTACACCAGGGGTGAGCACGAATTTAGATGCAGCCATGCAGGCTTAAAAGGAGAACGCTGATGGTAAGAGATGAGTTCAACCAGCATACAAGGAAGGATATCTCGTGATGCTGGATGCTCATAACATCCCTATCAAGAAGCCATGCAAAAAACTGGGACCAAAGAGGATTGGGCCTTAACTCATTGTCAGAAAGGTGGTCCATGCCTCATACCAGCTGAATCTCCACCCTCATTTCAAATCTTTTAATTCTTCTATGAAAGCAAGCTTACGTTGTTTGAGGGCCCCCCCACCAAAGACTCCTAAGGCTTATCTCGTGGATGGGGCGCCAGAGTGGGAAGTGGAGGAGATTGTAGCCTACTGTTGGTAAGATGAATAATCAAGTATCTTGTATCCTGGAAGGGATTTGATGCAGCGGAGAACAGTTAAATTCCAGATTGACTACACCTATGCACAAGATTTAATTGAAGCATTTCATGAGCATTTCCTGGAGACCGCAGGATAAAAAGCCAAGGAAGCCATCGCTGCCATGAAGTTGGTTCCTTCCCACAAAAACTTTTCCTTAGCAAATGCCCCTGTAGGGGGGTGGGGTTGGAGCCCATAAAAGAGGAGAGGGTAAAGTCATGTTTACATTACTTAATTGGAAGCAACAACAGCAAAGACAAGGCTGGGCGTCAGGAGACCAAAAGGTCAAGTTGAAGGACCTTCCTAACCTAAAGCACACCTTGCGCCAACTCTGGGTAAAGGCCAGATATGCCCAGGTTGGTCCAGGTGAAGTGCACAACGTCTAGCCCATGTTACAATTTTGGCACTGAAACGGAGGAGTTACCTTATTAATCCTGATGGTTCAGTTCAGTTGATTGGCAAACGTGGTTTCAAAACCTGTTTAATTTTTGAAATTTCCAGCTCAGGTCAGCCTTTTCTTCAATGGATAACCTAAGTTCAGTTGATCACTATTTTAAGTACCCTTCCTGATGGAAGCGTGCACTTATAGTTGCACCTGGGCTTAGCATCACTTCCATCAATTGATGATTCCTTAAATTGGCTTAATTATGTTCGCTCAAGACCGACTTTCTTCATTGGTCATCTTCCTTTTAATAAATCCTCATTTGTTTACAGTTTTTTAACTTATGGTTACTTTGAAAACCTGTGCGTGGACCTTCTTGAGGAGGTCTTTAACAACGTTGGACGTCCTATCTTCTTTAAAATAATTTAAGATCAAGTGCACCGCTAGACCCCCTTAGTTCCCTCCAAACTGAGACACCCAAACCCTCCAGCACTGATCTCAGCTTGGATATGGGCTCCCCTGTGGGGCCCACCCAAGTGTTCCTGTTTGTCAACTTCCAACTACTCTACACCACGCTATACTCCCTTGCACAGGGTTCCTTTGTCTCTGGCGCCCTTTGCGGTGCCCTTTTTACTATACCCATGACAATGAGTTTCCTAGATTTGTGGCTGTGCACCGTGCACCACCTCACTAGGAATTGGAGAGTTATAGACACTCTTGACATTGGCCAAACTTAAACTGTGAGCTACCTTAACAGGAACCATGCGGCCTCCTAAGAACAGCAGTTGCTGGCCTACTCAACACCCTGCAAGAAAAGAAAAAGTGTGAGCTCACACCCTAATTTTCCATAACTCTCACCTAGGGAAGCTACTTTCTCTTTTTCACAATTATCTCATCAATGGTAGCCACCCCAGCGTAAAGGCCTCAACTCCTATACTTCTTATTTCACCAATTGGCACTCGCCTTGAGCTTGGACAACCACATCAAGGATTTTCAGCGGCTAGATGATTTCCTCTAATTATCAGAGGATTTTGCCATTGCCACTATCTGAGCTTTCCACAATCATTGGGCAGGCTCACATGGTTCATGGTAAAATGGACCTTAAACTCTCAAGGAAGCATACAAACCGGCTCAACAGATTGAGGACCAACCCATATTCAGATGTAACAGAAACCTGACCTTGCAGAAAAAGTACCTTTACCCTAATTGACCACCTCTGTCCACTCCCAATGAGGGCATGCTCATGTTATTTGTTGGAAAGTAAAGAACTTCTGACAATGAAGATAAGGGACAATACCAACTAGCCAATGATCCATCTGAGACCAATATAGCAGAAAAGAACCACCAGGCTATTACCACCAACCTGTCAGAAGTGCTTGCTCTCAGCCCCTATGGCCCCACTCTGCCCCAGTACAGCGGAGTTTATGAGTTGACGTCCATCTACCCCATGACCTCAGTACTGTGCTATAACCCATAAGGGAAAACCAGCTGTTTCCACAATCAAGATACTGCAATCAACAGCATTATACATCCAGGACCCTAATGCGCAGCACAACCCCAAGGGTTCAAACTTATGAATCTATGGGCAATTTAGTTAATAGACACTTGGAACATCTTTATCTCAGTAAACTCAGTGTATGTCTTTTGGGACCAGCCCTTGCAATTGGATAGGGATCAGCACCCCTTCCAGTTGAAAAGGGGCCCCAAGGCTCCAGTGGCCCCTCTGTCACAGCTGGGCGACCTAGCCCATGTGATATATGAGCGCTGGGTGATGGTTTTCCCACCTAAAGACATCCCACTCCCACCTCTTTCCCCCTCTTCAATCCTGGTAAGTTTGATAGAAGGGGTCTGCAGGGAGATTGCACACATCAGGGGGCATGGAGGGGCCCCTGGGACCACCCACCCTCAGGCAACCCATGTTTGAAATTTGGGAGATTGGAAATTTCCAACGTCGGAGCCTGGCTGGCAATTTCTGGACTGAGGGAGCTGGTTTGGACTGGTCTGCTTCAGAAGCCAGATTGGAACACAGCTCAGATTGCAAACCCAGTCCCAAATGACTCAGATCATTGGCCCCAATGTTCCAAAATGGATCCAGGGAGTTCGGAATGCATGAATAGCCCAGTTGAGGGACTGTCTCAAATTGCAAGTAATCTGATCCATGGACCCCTGCCTCCCGGGACAAATCCAGACTGCCCAAGCCATGCAAACGGGCTGACTCGAGTCACCAGGACCCATATTGGTAGTATCAACTTGGCTTGGCCCCAAAAATTTGAAAAATCTTGCAAAAATTTTCTAAGCTTTTGCCAGAATTGGGAGCTGCCTTCTACCCCCCTCCAAGCTAGCCAACCAAATCCCTTCCCCATTCCCCAAATGACCAATCCCTCAATACCTCCCCATGCCTATCGCCCCATTTAAAAGGCAACTGCCCCCACTGAGGGCAGTTGTAAGTTCATTCTTTTGCCTTTCGTCAAATAAAATTCAAAATATCCGCCTGTTTTACCGCAGCCTCCATCTGCCTTTAATAATTTATAAAAAATTCCATCAATTGATTTGACAAAGTGCGCTGTTGCCCAAATCCTCTTGCCAATGTTCGCTGACTGGATTATCCAGTTGCTCAATCCTGCCACGTGGCAGCAGATCATAAATGCGATAATCCGCCCCACCCCTGATGACAAACCTGGCTGCTTCGTTCATTTCCACGCATCTGTTGTATGGAGACCATTCCATCCATTCAGTCGCTGAGTCCACCAAAACTGCTCCTCAGTTGGGCAGGCCCAAGGCATCCCTGGCCTGCTGCACGTGGGTTCAGCTTCCATAGCTGCCCCTGACGCTGTGGGTACAGCCCACCAGTGGGACCTAGAGCGCCCCCTACAGGGGGAGCTTGGCCCCAGCCCCTCTCATGGGTTTTACCATAACTCCATACATATTTCCAATAATGTGGCGGCCTCTGTGCCATCCCCCACTGGCGCGCAGCCCCCTATCTAAATCTGAAGGCCAGCAACTGCAAACCCTGGAGGATTCGTCATCCTCCATGCCTCTCCCGCCCTTGGGGGTTGCCCCTGCAAGACTCGCAGTTACCCCCAACACAACCATCTGGTTTGCCTTGGGGGCCTTCAGTACATTACTGCTCTTTTTTCTCACATCTATACTAGAACCCCAATTCTATTAGTTGCTCGGACTGCTATGCCTTTGGCATTCTGAGGCCTCCACTGGGTGCTTGCGCACCCTGACTGGGAGCCCATTCTAGTTCTTCTTAGCCGAATCTGTGACACTCAGAGGCTCTCATGTTAGCCCCATACTAACTTAATATGATGAGACAGGTCAAAGAGGAAAACTACCAAAATCTGATCAACAAAAAGCCTTGACCATGTAAGCTCATTAATTGACCTATCAGACCCAACTTTGGCCCTGTTATTCTATAACCAAGTGGCAGTAATGCCTTCCCCTTTACTCAATAAGCCTCAGGATCATGGAAAAGTTAGCCGTGAGCATAGATATCAACTTTATCATATGAGCTATGAATGGCTCAATAAATTTGATTGTGCTTACTTCATGTTCACTGTGGACATCACAGTTGTTTTGAGACATGATGCAATTAATGCCGTGGTGGATACTGACATCTCCAGCAATATTATTGACCTCAAGGTGGCCAGGCCTTGGCTCAAATGGTTACCATGGGGGCCCCAGTCATGGGGCCTCACAAGTACCAATGATCACACTGCCCATATGCAAGATACTCACTTGTTTCTAGTACTAAAAAAAGATACTCACTTCTTGGACCAAAGATAGCGCTTCCATGCCAACTTCCCAGCGTTAAAATTGCTCTACCCTTTATCTTAGGCGTGGGATGATAGTGCCAACTGTCATTATCCATTAAACTCATTTGGAACATTCTTGCCTTCAAGTCATTCTACCATTTAGGTAAGATCCCTCATCTCCCTACCCTGGTGTAAGGAAACACAGTAGTGGTTACCATAGAATGCTCCTCCTCCAATGCATAGCCAAATTGCCCATGATGCCCTGAATACTCAACCCTATAAAAAGATTTTTGCCAAAAATTAGGCCAACCTTCTGCCAATCCACTAAAAGTTCAATCTAGAATTTTCTTGAAGGTGGATTTCATCACGATCAATTGCCCACTATACCCTAAACTGAGGCAAGGACTAAGCCCTGAAAACCTGGATCAATGAGAAGCTAGCAAGGGTTTGTTAGTCAAGAAAACATTTCTAGTATTGTCTCCAGTAGTGTTTTACTGTAAGACAGATGGTACCCTGTGGCCAATTTATACTACAGCCACCTAAACAACGTTCCCATTCCAAACCCTTACTCATTTTCACTTGAGGCTATAATTCACAAACAATTACAAAATCTAGGTCTTCTCAAAGCTGGATCTGGTGAATGCGTTCCACCAAGTCTTAATGAAAGAAGGGCAAGAATGGCTAATGGCCATCTGAACATGCCATGCCATCTACCAATTCAAGGTCATGCCGTTTGGCCTCAAAAAAGATCCCACCATATTATAAAGGGTCATTGACCATATACTATGAGATTTTCACTAAAACTGCTCTGTGGCATGCATTTATGGCATTTTGGTCCACTTCCCCACGCCAGAACAACATGAAAAGGACTTGTTAGCAGTGACCACCACACCTACAGAGAGCAGGCATGCACGAAAATCCCTCAAAATGCAAAATATTAATAATGATGAAGTCAATTCATATAACCTTGCTCTCAAAGATGGACATGCCAATGCTCATTTGAAACTAGAAGCAATAAGTTTGTATTAAACTCCCACCACATTCAGAGAAAACTCCACAGTTTCTAAGGTTTGGTATATCATTGAAAAATCTTATTCAGAAATTCTAGAAGTGGCCTCTCCCTCCATCTCTAATGGGCAAGGATGCGCCATTCAACTGGACAGAAGTTTGCCAGTGGGTTTTTGACACCAATAAAAAGTTTATACCATTTCGCTTATTTTATGCCATACCAACATAGATAAACTATTTATAGTAGAATTGTAATGAACAATCATTCATTGCATCAGCTTGAACGTGGTGGAAGGTCATCTGTTACAATTCCCTAAACTTGATAGGGGCTTTGGCAAAGCGACTAGAACAAAGAACCAGAGTTAAGACCTTATTTATTTATATTGTTGAAAAACACTCACGTGAGATGAGAAAAAAGCCACTGCAACATTTTAAAATGGGGTTCTCTTAGACTCTTAATGAAGCTTTAATACCAATTTTGGAGATATCAGCGCAGAAATGAGGGAGTGAAAGCACCAAAGAGTCAGCAGAACTTGACTGCATGATAAAGATCTAAAAAATTAGATCTTTATAATCTATTGATGTGCTTTCAAGGGATCCAACGCCATACAACAAAGGGGAAATTACACCAGGCTCAAAAAAGATAAGTGTTTGAAGAGATAGTTGCTTTAAAAATGCAAATGATACAATTGACAAAATCCAGTTCTTACCAACTCACATAAATATTCATTGGAATGGGTGTAACCCATAGAAAAAGATGTGTTAGTAGGCAGCTTTTAACAAATTTTCCTTTGTACTAAGCAACAGGGAGGTTCTAAGTGAGATAACTAACCTCAGGTGGTATATAATCTATCTTCAAACCATAAAAGTTGGAAACACAAATAACCAGAAATTACAAGCTGAGTTTTTTTGTTAAAGTAAGTGCATGACAAGAGAATTTCAGCCTGTAAATGAGGGTGCTTTAGCAGACATAACAACAGGCACAGACTACTAAGCTGCGCCTTATCAGGGTTGAGTGAGTGGGAGGGGGGATTATAGTCATTTTGATTTAATAAGTTTGGAAAACGGGGTCAGATTATTTCCTAGAAACTTCCTTTTACTAAAACAATAAGTAAAACCCTTTTATAAACTCCAACTTGGTGAGAACAGGAACTGCGAGATTTAAAAAATTTATAATTAAATTAAATTAAAGACTGAGAAGTTTTAAGCTAATTTTTTTAAAAAATTAGTTAAACCAAATAACCCAACACCTTACCATAGGCAGGATGCTGGGATTTAGGGTTGGCAGAGGGTAGAGGAGGATTGGGTGAACAATGGTGACATAATAAGGTTATCATTATGCTCAGAAAGTTTGCATGAGGATTTGATCAGCACATATTGGTAGTAGGGCACAATCACGTTCAATATTTAGGGCTATGGCTGGTTTGATGCTCAATATAAACGCTAGATTTTGCGTTGATGTTATCCAAGATTGAAACAATTGAATCCTGGTGATTGCCATTCCTTTTACAATCGAGAATATGTGGGATTTATTGAGTAAATTTTTTACACCTGGAGAGTCCCCAAGTATAAGAATTTTTACAGTTGAGAGCCCCCTATGGGAGCCCTCTGGCTGGGGGAGGTTTTAGCCCTTGCCACCATCATCTTATGATAATTCTTAAAATCAATAAAGAACTGGGTATTTTTCTGCAAGTATGATTCTGTAGATTTTGATATGATAGTTGGATGAACCTAAAAATTACACTATGAGTTAGGGAGGGCAAGTATTGTGGAATAGTGGCTATCCATCTCTCATCTAGGGCATGCCCTCGATCAGCAAGGTGGTCAAAAGGGAGAGCCTCAGGATTGACCCACTTTTTATTCTTAAAGTGATGTAAGGTTTTACCCAGCTTAATATCTGGGCCCTAGAACCTTACGCTCATGAACATAAAGAAGGATCCCTTCTCATGTTAGACACCTGTCATTTGTAAAAACAAGTCTCTTCCAGAAAGTAGCGTTCAAATGCTCTGGCCCTTATGAAGTGCTAAAGGACTTGGTAAACGGTGCCTTTAGAATTAAACTGCCCTTTCAATGAAAAAAACATAATCCATGTATCTCAGTTGTCTCAATTCAAAGGCTCCATGCCTAATTCACCTGAACCTATCATGGCAGATGTCTTCCAGGAGGTGGAAGTAGAAGAAAGCCTGGCCTCTAGAAAATCATGCTACATGGTCCAGTATCTGATAGCTTGGTAATGCTTCCCTTCTATAAAATTATCTGGTTGAGCATTTAAGACGGCACAAACTGTAAGGAAATGATGGAAGCTTTCCAAAGATCCCTCCCTAAGGCTCCATGTACCCTTAAAAACTTGCAGCCCTCTCACTATCAAACTCCCCAATAGGCACAAGAATTATGCCCTCGTCCATGTCTCAGGAGGCAAGATATTTTTTTTAAAATAAAAATAACTTGATCCAGATTCTCACCCTTTCACCTATATTGTGAGCAGTATCCCTTCAGGTGAAAGGGAGACTTTAGGCCTCCTGTAGCTCCCCTTTCTTAGCTAGTTGACTTGCTCATGTGGTAGATGAGTGATGTGTTACTGCCTTGCCCCCTTTGGTTTTCCTCCACTGTGCCCCCTTTTCTTCTTCTATCTTTTTTGAAATTTTAGAAGGGTTTTCATGTTGGTGGTCCAGTCCAGAGACTTCTGGCGGTACCCTAAGGCTCATACCAATTATAACATGGTTACCCAACATATGTAAAAAATCGCCTAATCCCACCCCAAAAAACATATAAGTCCAAAAAGTCTTTTAAGATGGATTAGTGTATTACTACTGTAACATATTGTGGATCAAACCTCCAGGTCATTCAATCCAATCCAAATGAGGACTGTTTTATCTCTCAATTGAAATAACTTAAAAACTGGTTTTATCAACTTAGCAATCATGATGAATCTGTGCGTACCTGGAACTAATGATCCAAATCATTCACTGATCTGTAAAGTTTGGATATAAAATTTGCAATATTGTTTAAAAACTTATGAATATCTACACCAACTCATAACACTTTTACTAGCTAAACTAATTGGGTTATGCCACAATGGCCCAGACTCAGGTTAGCACTTTGAGCTCTCATCTGATTCTTCCACCCCCACCCCCTAAAAGGCAATAGTCCCTACTTAAGGTATGTTGACAGTTTATTCTCTATTCTAAATCCCCATTAATTAAGCTAACTTTTTCTTACTTTTCTTTCTATGGAATCCATCCTCCATATTATACCCATCTATCTCTCAAGTAAATCAGTATATTAATGCCACCATCTACAAAATGACTCCAATTCTAAATAATTGGGAACTTTGATCCATTGATACAGTGACACTCTGCGCCATGAATGAGCTTTTAAGAACTTATATACCCAAACAAAATTACCAATCTATTTCACATTCTGTGCATTACTGAAACTGCAATTCTCCCAACTGATATTTCACCAGTTGGTGTGATCCGTCCAGCAGGTGTCCACCCATTATTCTGATCTAATTCCATCCATAGTCCTATAACCACAGAACTTGATGGAGTCATCATCCTTCCTGCACTCCCACTCCTGGGGGTTGCCACTGCAAGGCCCTCAGTTGCCCTTAATGAGGCCATTTGGCTTATTATGGGGCCTTTAATAGTTCTTTGAACAATAAAAAATCCTCACATCAACCTTAGATAGCCCCTCTTCAGATTTATTTGGTCAGCTGTTCCTGGTTTTTGGGCTCTCCACTGGGTACTAAAAATCCAGATTCGAAGCACAATATTCTTCAAATCAGCCAAAACCATGACAGATAGCATATCTCACTATGCTCAGTATTTAAAAAAGCCTTTTTTATGGTCCTTGGCCTTATTAGGAACCCAGAGTGCTAAGGAAAGACCTGGCTTCCTTTTTGGTTGTTCTTGAACCCACAAGAGCAGCCATAATTTACAAGGCACCGCTGGTATTAGGAAATTATGAGGAGGTGCGCCTAGTGAGGAGTTTAGAAAAAGGGCAGATTTGGAGAATTAGTTCCCATATATATTTTTTTGAAAAAATAAATAAATGATACGATTTTTCTAGTAAATATTTTTTATTTAGATAACAGCAAACTTAATAAAATAACTAACAAACGTTTTAGTGAATGTTGTTAATTTTATGCTAGGGGAAACCATGGTGTTATGTGTTTGAGCTCATAGGATTACGCTTACACTATTACTAAGAAGTTTGTTTTTAAAAATTGATTAACCGATTTTATTTATTTATTTGAGGAAAGCAAACAGGGGACGGACATTACCAAAAGAAAGAATGAAATTAAACATTAACATGAAACCTGAACATGGTCAACTCTGTCAAAGAAAGTTTTCCACCTCCAGATTAGAACTCGGATTTTCTGGCTACATCATAGTAAGGGTTTCATGTTATTAGACCTACTAACCACCAATAGCTTCCTTCGGCTGGCACCCTGATCAATGTGCAAAGGGTAGGAATTTAGCCTGCAACATTCAGGTTGGTAGCCATATGCCCTAACAACTCGCCTTCCATTCCCTTCCAATTTTAAGTTTCAGTAATTGCATTATTTTACTCACATCAGAGTTTGTTGATGCTATTGCCCCATGATTGGCGCACTTACTTGAAACTTTTCATCTTCAGGCAAATTTAAATGTAAAATATTCACTAAGCTTATCTCAGTTGTCAAATTTAATTTAATAAATTGAGCATCTTTTGGCGCCTTGTGCCTGGGGGAGATTTTCGCCTGGGTTCATAACTATTTATAAATTTTTTGTTTATGGCAGAATTGTATTTTTGCACTAATTGCTCTGAAGGTTCTTGACAATAATAGCTCTGGGCCTGGGTGGGAACTTTGGGGTTGAGGAAACTAGAAGGGGTTGCTGCTGCTACCCATCTCTCATCCAGGGTATGCCTTTGATCAGCTAACTGAATAAGTGGGACAGCCTTTAGATTGGAACTTTTTTTGTCCTGAAGTGATGCAAAACCCTGTCCAGCTTGTTAGCTTGAACCTGGGGCCTTACATCACCCTTTCCTTGAGAGGCAGGGCTCACACCTACTTCTGGGCCTGAGCCAGGTCATAGTTTCTATGAGGGGTGGGGAGTTTGATGGCGGCAAGAGAAACAGTCTTGGATGGTATGGGCTTAGGATAATTGAGTTCTCCCTATGGAATTCTATCAGCAGCTCACAACAATTGGTGCAATTCTTTTAAGGACTCAGCTGTTTTTATAAACAGGATGTCCCTTCCACAACACCAGATAATTCACTCTGCGTATAACCTGACAGGCGGCTAGAATCTTTCAACTTCAATATCTGATGTCCCTTCCACCAGTATGGGCTTCACTTTCACTGGTTTCTTACCCTAAAGGGGAAGAGTGATGAAGCGTATAAGGAGGCATAAATCTTCCAGTGTCAGGGGCAGCTTCATGTGTAAAGCTCCATTGTTTAAAACCTTAGTAATAGGAAATTTCCCTGCTTGCT
This sequence comes from Massospora cicadina, assembly GCA_022478985.1. Lineage (NCBI taxonomy): Eukaryota > Fungi > Entomophthoromycota > Entomophthoromycetes > Entomophthorales > Entomophthoraceae > Massospora > Massospora cicadina. The sequence continues at coordinate 13,487 of JAKSZP010008766.1, forward strand.
TATATACCATTTTCCAACACGGCACATTAAGGTGCAGATCATTGGTGTACACCATTGCCAAGTCGCCTTCCTGATAGTTAAGAGCCTATCTCCGTTCCTTGTCTTAAAATTGCTTTGCATTCTTTGGTAATTTAGTCAACTGGTTATGTACCTGTTGGTGGACATTACAGATATCTATCAAAAAGCCATCTGCTTCTAGAATGTTGCTTCACGTTTTGGGGCCAAATAGTAAATGTGGGGTTATAACCCAGGGTAGCAGCATGGGAGACACCCCTCATTTAATAATGGAGGGAGTTAGTGTATGAGAATTGGGCCTAAGGAAGGTCAGCTGCCCATGTATCCTGTGAGGCTGTAGAATAGCATCAAAGATACTGCTCCATAGATTAGTTAGTGCTCTCAATTTGCCCATCTAATTGAAGACAATAGGCTGATGATCTGCATGGCTTAATTTTTAGCATAACACACAGGCCTCCCAAAATTGAGAGATAAATTGAGGTCCCCTATCATTAACTATCTCATGGGGAACCCCAAACAAGCAAAGGCATGCCCCAAAAACCCTTGTCATGTTCTCAGCTGTAGTTGTTGTCAGACAAGGAATAAAGATGAAATAAATTGTGAAACAGTCTACAACCACCATAACCACATCATACCTACAGGATAAAGGTAATTTACAATAAAATCCACCAAAAGTGAGATACATAGTCCTGCCACTTTTTGAAGTGGGTAGAGAAGATTATTTTGTCCTGTCTTATCAGATTGGACTGAGCGTAGATCAAGCTTTTTTAATCCAGGTGAGAACCTTCTTAATTAGTCCATTCCAGTCATACCTTCGCTTGATAAAGTTGATGATTTTTGTGCCAGGGTGCCTCATAGTAGGGGGATTGTCAGAATTCCAGCCCAAGTTGGAATATTTGGTCAATAATGGTGCCAGGGATCATCCCAAACTAAAGGTCCAATTACCTTGATGGCAAGATTTTAACCAAATATAAAGGATTGGCCAATAACGTTGTCAGGGATCATCTCAAACTAGAAAATCAAATCCTCCCGATGTCAGGGTCTAAACCCAATCTCACTGATCAAATGCTATAATTTCTAAAAACTTATATAATTCCTCAGAAACCCCAAAGAGCAGACTAATATATATCTTGGCTCAGAGGTGCCTGGAAATTGTCCCCAAATTTTAATCCCTGATTTCCTCTAAATATCAAATCTGACAAATAATTTATTTTACCGGCTTTTTGGTAAGTATTTGTTTTTTGCTATTAGATTGCTCAATATAAGGTTATTCATCAATTATAGAGATATCTCTTTAGTTGTATATTTAAACTTATTATAAGAAAATCATTACACTCATGTCTATGAAAAACTTAACCAAATAAAAAAATATGGTTGTAATATATCCCCATTGCCCTGACAAAACTGGTGCTCCTAGACAGGTCAATCTGATTCCCCAATGGACCTTGGCAACCATGGAGGTGGATTACGCTACCCATTTTTTGACCTTGAAAGCACTATGTAAGGATTGGAACACCAAACCTTGCTATCAAGAAGATTAACTTGGGTTTCTAAAATAACCTCTAGTATTAAAAAATTTGGCAGTTGACCCCAATCTGATCGTCTATAACTGCTTTAAATGCCACCCAAAAGCAATTTTGATCTCATTATGGACAATTTAAATGAGTTGCGCCAACAAATAGTCGCCATTCAATTACCTAAATACTACCTTAATACCAATTTATCCAGATGAAGGTGAAATAACCACCCCATACAAGTACTAGCTCTTTGGCCCTGCTAAGCATTTCCTTGAAGCCTTCTTATAAGACAAATATGTCCTAGTGGAGGGAATTGTCATTTCCTTCCTATTATGCTATGAGAGTGCTCTGTAAACGGATAACAATACCAGAATCTAAGCTTTTCCCAACCTGTCCCAGCTGAGTGACCCATGATAATATGATACCACAATTAATGGCTTGTCACACCTGGAGTCAAAGCTAAGACTACCCTTCTTAGTCAATTAGGGAGAGATCTAATCTTGGCAACCTAAAACAGGCGTTTATAATTATTAGCCTTAATCTAGGAGAATCTACTAACAAGTTTTACCAAAGATTCTACCTTGATGCCCAAACTCTAGTTTCAGGCAATTGACTCAACTTGGATGATTCCGTTACAGCTTCTTTATCAGTGTTTAAGGCTATGACTGATATTCAGCTATACCTAAAGGCGGTTTAGTTCAACTTGACCTCGTTACTGCACCTTAAGGAAGACCTTATGGAGGTTTTACTTGATTTCCTTAGGTCTTCTGAACCTTCTCAACCTGTTCTTAAAGTTTCAATCCCCTGTCCTCATGGTGACTCACCAAAATTGGTTATCCAGGGAAAGTACTGCATCTACTGCAAACGTTTCAACTAAACTATTGTTAGCTGCTATCATTGCTCAGTAAAAGGAAGCAAAATAATGGTCAGCTTAGGGCAAGAGGCTCCCTATGCTGACGAACCCTGCTTACCTCAACTTTCTTTAGTTTCATGCCTAGTCTTTACAGCTTCTTTATAATGGCCCCTATGTTGAAGTCAAAGTGCCAAATTCTATTCAAGACATTAAAAGCCTAATACTTTCTGACTTAAGTATAGAAAATTATTAGAACAAATTATTACCATCAGCCTTGCTAGCAAAAGCCAGGCCAAAAATGAACAGACTTTCAATTAAATTAAATTCTTAAGTTTGGTTTAGACAAAAACCCCAGCTAGCCTCACTACAATTACCTTCTGATGCCTTTTTTCAGTTGTTTTCTAACTAGAAGCTCATTTGTACTGGTAGTGGTAGTAATTCATAAAGTTAAAGTTTTGAGTATATTTGACACTGGATCCTTGGTTAACATTATATCCTCCCAAATAAAAAAATCAAAATGGCTCCTGACTTAATCCATGAGGCTTAATATAGAACAGTGGTAGCTCATCCCACTAAAGCCATTGGGACATATTCCTTACTCCTAAGATTTAGGAAGCTTCTTATTACCTTCCCTGCTATTGCTCTGAAAATAAGAATTATGAACTACTCATTATCCAGTTAATGAGAGAAATTAACTTTAAAAACAACTATAAAATATATCTCTCTCACTCTTGGATATTGCACCACTAGTGTTCAATCACCCATTCAAAAATAAGGGGGCCCCAAAGAAGTGTACCTGCATCATTGAGTATCCTATCTCTATCTGTTGGATAGAGTACCAGAATATAGGACCTAAAACTAAGATGCCCCTGATACAGTGGATGATGAGTTTGGAATACCTCTTTACGCCCTCACTCCATTATTATACATACAGGACACAAGTTGTTGTGGATTACCACATTAAATTTGCATACCTTAAAATCATGTTTTATAAGTATATAGACAACCCAATACTTCTATCAAGGAGTCTTTGACCTGCCCTAGGATTTTAGACCCTGCCTATGGTAATCTCATCTACATTCTTTGGAAAAATTAACCAAACAGACTTCACAAATACCACGGCATGCAATAATCACTTAAATAAAACCCTGTGCTAACAAAAATACTACAGATGTAAGCTGTTTTGGAACTTTACAAGATTTAAAATTTATATTTCGCTTCTCTCTAGATTTGTTCACTATTGGATGAATATTAGTTTGAAATTTAGTAAAACAGCTCCACTCATCATCACCCAAATCAAGTTACCTATGTCAATGCATTCAACGCCCACTGCCCCCATGTGGGGCAGTGGTGCGCCACCTCCTAATATTCTTCAGCCATTGCCAAAACGTGCTCAAGCTGGATTGGATAGCTCTCCAAATTCTTCAGCACGCTATGTCCCACCTAAGGACTTAGCCTTACATCTTGCCCAAACCCAGGAAGTGCCATGCTGCCCCCTTGTGCTCCACCGAAGCAACATGCAATTTGGCCTCTGGGTTGAATATGGCAAGTTGTTCCCCTATTCAGATAAAGCCATTATCAAATTAGCTCAGGCTGTTATGCAGCCTGCAAACTTCATTGACTTCCACCCCTTCGAGGGGAATTTTGATCTTGGCTTCTCAAGTGAAACCGATGCTGCAGTAGCAGTTACCATACCTGTTGAATTTTGGTCTATTTCAGATGGATGGTCCTTCTTCTGCAGTATGGTGGAGTTCTAAACGTCTATTGTATGAAGACAATAGACCAGATGGTGACTATAGTTAAGATATAATTCCTTGGTAAAAGCACTTGAAAGTCATATTCTCCTGTCATTACTTGGATGATGACACGCTGCCCTGATCTTATTGATCCCAAGTAAATTCTCAACTTAATACAACTTAAAGTATTAAACACAAAAAGCTTATATGTTAAACTATAAACTAGTGGTAATAGCTGATTATACTTTATAAGTATCAACTTGAAGATAATTTGTAGGGTTATATGTTCACTACATCTTGCCCATGACGTCTCATTTTCAATGGCACTTGGTCAGAGAAACACGTAAAATGTTTGTTTGAGGGTCTACAAATACTTCAACTCAGGGAATCTTGCATGGCCTTAGGGTCAGTGTAAATAATGTCAATATTCTCAAGACAGCGTTTCAGATGCATCTGCAATTAGCTGAACCAATTCTCTTTCTCAAGCAATTGGCATCACATGCCAAGGCGATTCAAACCACTAATTAGTAATTAATTTGATCAAAAACATGATCAACATTAAAAACTAATTTCAACATAGACCAACAAAGCCCACGTGCCCAAGTCATTAAGTCAAAACTCAATTTTAAGTCCGACCTAACCAACAAAGCCCTCGAGCCTGTGTCATCATAGTTGAATATTATTAAGTGAAATTGCTAGGCTGCAAATCCCAAGCTTCACATAACTTAGAATATTCCTGATTTATAATAACTGATACCTGATATGATCCATAATAAATTAAGCATGTTAACATTGTTATGTACTTATTGGATATCTGACAATTAGGTCCAGTCAATTACTCAACACTTCCCCCACCTGACTGGATATAAGTGATGGTTACCCTTCTTCCTGGATCACAATATCTAACTTTTTGCACTCATCAAAATATGAATGTTATATCAATAGCCTTTCTGCCTTGGACAGACGAGTCTTCTCAAGACTAAGTAAGTCCATGTGGCACGCTATGGTCAACTTGGGCATGTTGCCCATGATTTCTCAAGCTGGATCGACCAGCTACGCTTCCACAGTACTAGAGAGTTTGGATTTGCATCCTGCTGCAATATCACCAATCAATGAACCTGAACAAGCCATCTTGGCTTCAAGTACTGTCTGTCAAACATCCCAATGGGTTGAGCGGGTTCCCCTTTTGACTTATTCTTTATCCCTTCAGGCTTCTGAAGCCATTCAGTCCCAAGAAACCTTTATCTGACATCAATTCGCTTTGGATGGGGATCTCCTTCCAGACTTCTTGTTTTCCCTTTTTGCATCTTCACTTATAAGAATCTTGCTTTTTCTTTATGTTTGGGCAGTGTAGCTTCGTTGTCCTTGAGCTCAATTTGATGTTGGAGCTTATAAATGCCTACTTGTTATCTGCACTTGCTACTGGTCCTGAGGTTGCTGCATACAATATTTTTGAAGCCAGCCAGGCACTTATTTTTGCTAACTCAGTTGCTAGGCTTTGGTGTGAACCCACTTTGGTACATACCAATTTTTACGTCTTTTTGGGCCTTAAGACTCAGATTTTAAAAAGATCAGCGCATCCTAGTGTTATACCAAGCCCTTTGCAAAGGCTTGGCGAAAGGGCTTCCCAAAAAGTATGTCCCACAGATAGCTCTTTTGGGGGCGCGCATTCACTTCCCTCCTTCCTCACTCTCCACTGATACCATGCCTGACATGCACAGTGTATTAGATGAGGCCCATTCACAAATGTTTTGTGTGAAAGTGTTCCTCCCACATTTTACCCCTGCCTTGAGAGCCTTCTTACTGAATGTATCTTCCTTTCTGCGGCTTTTACTCCTGAGTCAAATCTTTCTTGCCTAACAAGAAGTCCCTTAAAAAGGTTTTTCCCTTTAGTTTGATGGCCTTTCTTAAGCTGACAGGGCCAGCATGCCTGGTGCCAAGATTTTTGGGTTTAGCACATCTCCATTAGGGTCTAAATAGTTGGGACTTGTATGAGATTTGCATCTCTCCGATTCTGCTACAGGCTTCTCCAGTTTGATCACACTCTCCTCCCCCTCCTGAAGAAGATAAACCTAGTTCCAGTGATGATGAGGCATCAAATCTCTGAATAAAATTTACGTTTTTAATTATTTTTTGTCTATCTTATCTTTTTAATATTTTATTATTATTATATTATATATATATATATACTATTTTCTCTCTTTTTTCTTTTTTTTTTTGTATTATTATTATTTAAGATACAGATGAAGGAGCTTAGCGTGTACTTGATTCACAACCCAGCCTTTTTATCCTTAATGGTATATACATCCTCAGACGATTTCTCCAATATAATAAATGGACCTTTCCAAAGTGAAACCAGCTTGTGCGTGCGGCCTGCACTGAGTGTCATAATTACTACTAAGTCTCCTTCCTTGAACTTAGTCACCATAGCTTGTTTAGCTTCATCATAGCTCTTCTGAATAGTTTTTAGATTAATCATGATTTGATAGGCTTCAGATTGCAACTTGATTAGGGTATTCATTAGTTGCTCAAAATATTTATTTGGGTTAATTTCTTCAGTTGAACTGAGTACTGAATATAATAATGGAGGCAGAGCAGGCTGTCTACATACATAAGCTAAAACTAAGAGTGGCCTGTGCTGCTGTGGTGTCCAATATTGTACACAAACATGGTAGCACTAATTGAAGTTGCCCATTGTGAAGGCGACAAGGCTGCATTTTTGCATAAAATGCCGACTAAAGTGCCATTCACTCGCTCTACCATACCATTAGTCTCAGGATGGTATGGTGTTGACAACACTTCTTTGATAGACACCAACTCAAATACCCATTGTACCATTTGGGCAGTAAAATTCATGCCATTGTCAACCAAGATCTTCTGAGGGCATCCGTGCTTATAAATAATATTACCCATAGTGAACTTGGCAGTAGTTAGAGCCCTGACTTCTCGAATTGCTTATGCTTCCACCCATTTTGTCAGATGGTCAATAGCAACAATTATGTATTTGTTGCCTAGGCTACTCACAGGCAAAGGGCCGACTACATCAATCAACATGGTATGCCAGGCCCAGTCAGGTTTGATCAAATGATATTTCACATCCAACTTCATAATTTTTTCAATTTGGCATGAATGACATTTATTGAGCACATCTTGGATATCAAATTGCATGGAATCCCAAGAAAAACTCTATCAAATTAATTCTAGCATCTTGGTCAATCAACATTGTCTGATAGCCTTGTGTGTTTGTGTAATAAACTCCATTTGGTCAGAAGGTTTTGGGTAAATTTGACATTGCCCTTCAGGTTTAAGCTTGTATAAAACTCCATTTTGATACTTGGTGTCAGTTAATGCTTTTTTGATCACTTTTTGTACTTCAGTTGGCTCATCTCCATACTTTTGGGTAATCATTTTTTCATGAAGCTCATTGGCCAAACTGCTCAGGACAGCTACAATAGGAATTTATGATAATCGTCTGCATTTTGATGGGCCACTCCAGCTCTATGAATAATTTCATAATTGTATGCTTGTAATTTCAGAGCCCAGCGGGCTAACCGTCCTTCAGGTTCCTTGAGATTATGGAGCCATCATAATGAGCTGTGATCCGTCACTACTTGAAACTTGGTGCCATGTATGTAAACCCAAAATTGTTTACAAGCATATATGACATCCAAACATTCTCTTTCAATCACCGTATAATTACACTCATGCTTATTCAGCATCCTGCTGCAATAAGCGACTGGATGCTCCTCGCCATCATCCCCAATCTGATATAGCACACCACCAATTGCAGTCAACAAGGAATCAGTTTGTATGATAAAAAGCTTGCTGAAATCTGGATATCAGAGGATAGGCGCCATGCTCATTTTGTTTTTCAAGGCCTCAAAGGCTTGTTGGCACTCCTCTGCCCAGAAAAAAAGAACTCCTCCTTGTAGTAAGTGGAATAGGGGCTCAGCAATATTCACAAACCCTTCTATGAATCTTTGATAGTATCCTACCATGCCTAAGAACACTTGAACATCCATCATACTTGTCAGAGGTTGCATTTTGTTAATCGCATCCACCTTTTGAGGGTGAGTCCGCAAGCCCTTGGAATCAATGATGAACCCAAGGTATTCCAATTGTCTATAAAGAATTGTTTTTTTCTAGGTTTTATCTTCAGATTGGCCTTCAACAACCATTCAAACACTTGTTCAAGGTGCTCCAGATGTTTGGGAAACATTCAAAAAAGACATTGATATCATCCAGGTACACCAGTACGCAGGATAATTTAAGGTCCCCCAAAATCATGTCCATTGTGCGCTGAAAGGTTGCCAGCGCATTGCACAGCCCCTGTGGCATGCGCGTCAGTTGGAACAGCCCTTGAGCATCAATCATCACGTACTTTTACTGCTCCTCTTGAGGAAGTTCAATTTGCCAATATCCTGAGATGAGGTCCATTGCAGTAAAATACTTCACCCCTCCCAGACGGTCCAGAGCGTCATAAATTCTGGGCAACGGATATAAATCTTTTTTGTAATGGCATTGAGGCGTCAATAATCAATCACAACTCAATTTCTGCCATATTTTTTCTTTACAATTAAAACTGGGCTGGCCCACGGGCTTCTGGAGGTCACTATTATTCCACTTTTCAGCAATTTGTCTAGCTCTTCTCCAACTATTTCATCACTAGCCCTGGGGCGCCGGATTGTCCTCATTCTAATAGGTACATGGCCCCAGTGTTGACAAAGTGCTTTACTCCTTTTGCACAACCTAAATCTTGGTCATGTTTGGCAAAAATTTCGGAGCATTGTTCAAACAACTCTTGTGCTTCATTTTTCTGTTGTTCTGATAATTCTTTAAATAATTCTTGAGAAATTACAGTATGTGCCCCAAGGGTTTTGGTTAGTAAGCCAAACTCAGATAAGTCACCAAATTTGACAGCTGATTTTAACTCGTCCCTTGGAAACAGATGCATGAATGTGACTACTTGATATTTCTTGACCTTAATATTTTGGCTGGTCAAATTTGCTAGTAGGACATCAATCTCCCCATGCCCTAGTATAAGTATTCCAGGCGCCACACTAGTTTTCAACTGAGAATGATGCCATGGGGATATAACCTCCTCATATAGTCCTTCTGGAATTAAGCGTGGTCCCAGTTCTCATAACCAGTTGATGTCCTGGAGCTATTGCACATCCTTATTCACATTTAAAAGTACTCCTCAATTTTCGTTTATAGCAGTTGGCATGGGGTGGCTTCAATTTCTCCGCTGAATATATCCTACTGATATTATCCCATTGGCATAAGATATATTAATAAAGTTTCTGTGATGGTTTGTGGGCTTTGTATTGTTGCAAGAGTAATAAATCGGAAATGATTGACCCAATATTGTCAAGACGTCCTTTTAAGATTTCATGAGATCTCATAGGTCCTTAAAAACTAGTTCCAATTAATATGTCATAATTGGCGTATGGAAACACTATTGCGGGTTTGGCTACTACCAAAGCTCCAAATTGCAAGGGCAAGGCGCTGTAAGCTCCTTCACTCTTAGTGCTGTCAAGGCCTGCGGTCTCATATTTTTGATGATGGTCAATATCCGGAGCTATTTTCAATTTCTTTACCAACTTCATGGAAACGATGTTTACAGGTGTTCCGCTATCAACAATAGCTACAACTCTGATCTTGTTGACCAGAATATCCACTTAAGTGCACTCAGTAGTAAGAATCAGTAGAGTTTACTGAGTGAATATGGGAAGAATCCAGGGAGTTAAGAG
>JAKSZP010008767.1:0-23294 GCA_022478985.1 Massospora cicadina
TCATCTCAAGTGAAGGATTGTTTAGCCCACTTAATTGTCACAGGGGTTATGTAACGCCCCTGCTACCTTTCAAATTCACCATGGACGGGCTTATAGGTGATTTGAATCGTTTGTGTGTTAGTTTATCTTGACAATTTTAACATTTTTTGAGAACCTTTACAAAACTTATAGATCATCTTAAACAAGTTTTCCAGCAGTTAAGACAAGCCTCGTTAAAACCAAAGCCGTCAAAATGCTCCTTCTTTCAGAATGAAATGGATTTTTGGGTCATAAGGTAGGTAAAACTGGAACATCCCCGTTGGATGACAAGGTCCTGGCCATTTCCAAAATTTCCCCCTAAATCCATATGAGATGTAAAAGTTTTCTTAGGGATGGTGGGATATTATCACCAGTTCATCCCCACTTTTCTGACACCTCTGAGCCTCCTGTATATTTATTGAAGAAAGGGATACCCTTCCAGTGGAAAGAAGAGCAACTTCAGGTCTTTGACCTGGGGAAACATTTCACTATAATTACCAACAATGCTTCCCTGCGATGGCTACAGAAAATGAAGGACCTTAATGGGAGGCTAGCCCGATGGGCATTAAAACTTCAGAACTATTATTTTTCCATCATCCATTGACCAGGGCCCATACACCAAAGTGCAGATTACCTACCCCAATTGCCCATATTATCTTTAACTGCCCCTGAGGAGGATTAAATTAATGACCTCTTAGCTCAACTGCACTTAAGAAATGATGAATCCTTGACTTTCAAAAGAAAATAGCAAAAAAATGTTGGGTCTTCAAGTCAAAAATGGACAATTGTGCAAACTTGTGTCTCAAAAATGGGTTCCTTAAGTACAATTTGCCAGAGAGAACTGACATAATTTTAGGGATATTGGTAAGTTGGCTATGGAGGAGTTTGGAAAGCTTACCAGTGGCTCAAGGCTCATTTATTACTGGAAAGGTTTTACTTCTACAATCCAAAATGTATTGGAGTCCTGCCTGGTATTCCAAAGTCAAGCTAGACCTAATCTCCAGTCACAACATCCAGTGGTTTCACCATGTGAACCCTTCCATACTATTAGCATTGATGTTGTTAGACCTCTCTCTCGAACCTCTAATGGTCACCAGTTCCTCCTTTTGGCCGTGGATCAACTAAATAAGTGGATTGAAGCTGTATCACTACCTTCCGCTGAGCAAAAGCTACTGCCACCTTCTTATATAATAATATTATCACCCAGCATGGGTGCCCTCACATAATACTCTATGATAATGGTCATAATTTCCGATCTTCACTGGTGAATGATTTAGCCAAGCTGATAGAAACCACCCAGGTATTTTCCACTTCTTACCATCCTGATAAAAATGGAATGGCATAGCAGGCAAATGGTACCCTAACAGCCACTCTTTAGAAAATGGCCATGACCAACCCTCTGCAATGGCCCCAATATTTTCCTAGTGCAATTCTGGACTATCAAATAAGCTACCACCAAATCATTAAGATGTTTCCGTTACAAGCTTTATATGGATGAAACCCCCAATTGCCCTCCAGGGTGCTGGCAATGTTAACATCCCCTGATACACTGAAGTTTCTATGCGAATGCATTGCCAATGAAATCATCTGAATCAAGGCTCTACATTCTGTAAACTTATTGGCTACCACCAGTAGTTAAACTATCCAATTTAGTAAGAAACATGATCCCCTGCACTCCTTTTAACTGGGTGACCTGGTTCTTTTCTACCATTCTTGTCCTGGAGGTTATGACAATAAATTGGGAACCAACAGGTTGGGGCCTTACAAGGTCATTTATAAGCAGGGCAATGAACACTCAATCGTAGAGTTTGTTTATGGTACAGTAGTAAACCGCGTCCATAGTCACTTTCTCCGTACGTTTTCCCCCAACGCCAAGGTCTAGAGGGGGGCGTTGTTCAAATTCCAACATAAATGGGAGATTTTAACAAGATCAAAGATGGGAATCAAACCTGAGTCAGCCATATAGCTAGGCCCTTATTGGGGACAATTTCTGACAACATTCCACATCCTAGTAGTGTTCAAACCTGATCTATAAGACGAGTGAATCCTATTTGACCAAAATGACTAACATCCCACTGAATCCCCAATTTGTTATGAGTTTAGATCTTTTTTTTAGTACTAGATGGTCCCAACCCAAGGGGGGGATTCATCGATGTATGAGTTTAGATCTTATCTTAGAGATTTAAAGGAACAAAACTCCCTTATAAAGATGCTTAGACTAATAAACCTACGCTTTTTCTTCTTTTCGCAATTTTAAATAAAAATTGGTATATCTTATTAGGAATTTCCTCTCCAGACGAAGTATCTGGAAAAAGACTATTCAACCAAGAAATGCAAAAACATGCAAACACCCTGAAACTTCAGGCCCCCTGGCCTCAAATTATTAAGGGATGCAAGATATTACAACCCATGGTCCTGACACACTTTATAATTGAGTGGTTAGCCACTTGGTTAGCTCATGATTTCATATTTTTTAACAAGGGATGCTTGTTCATAAGGTTTTTGACACTGACTGAGCTTCGTAGTCTTGTGGGCTTTGAGCTCATTAATTCATTTTCGAAAACTCAAATTGAGATTTGAGCAATAATCTCTTTCTGCTAAGCATCACTTTTCGAAAATCAATTCAGCCTGAAATTTAGCTCCACTAAAGAGATTTACGAAAACTATTAGCAAATATGGCAGGAAACCCCGCAAAAGAACCCGCAGGCTATGCCAAACGAGCCAGCACCACCCCAAACGAAGCAACCCTCGGTTACCCACCTCAGGGTCAACCAGAATCACCCGCTCTCAAGCAGCAGCCATGAAAGCAGGCACCACCCCCCAACCTGGAGCTACTCCAACTAGCGCCAGTTCACCTGATCACACTTCTGCAACCTGCGCCTAACAGCTCTGTGTGCGCTGCCTCCCACCAACCCGCTGGGCCCCCTCAACCAAGGAGGCCATCACCCACGCTGTTTTAATGGCGTCTGCTCAGTTGAATGCAACTCAGCTCATCCAGACATTCACCTCCCCCATTGTGTCAGCTAATTCAGCCCCATCTATTATTGCTGACGCCGTGTTTCTGGCTCCCTCCATGAGGGGCGATACCCAGCTACCTGGCCCCCAAATCCTCAGATGTAAGGTTGGATTAGCCGCACATTCTGGTTCACTAAGCACCAAATTGGGACAATCTACTCTTCCCAATGAGGATTTAAATGGTTCAGATTTTGGAACTTCACACCAGTTCCAATCTCACCCGTCCCATTTAAATCCCATAATCGGCACTTCTCAAGTCGGCACTTTATCTCAATATTCTGAAAACGACTATCCACCAATCAGCCAATGAGTTTTGCCCACAAAATCACAGCAAATACTCGGGCTGAATTTACCCAAATAGATTGGGATGGTGATGAAACATCGCCCTCCTCCCAATTGACTGGAGTTAATTCCAATCTGGATGGGACTCCTTAATTTAGCGAGGCCCAACAATCACCTGGCCCCCAAACCCTCGGATGTAAGGTTGGATTAGCCGCACATTCTGGTTCACTAAGCACCAAATTGGGACAATCTACTCTTCCCAATGGGGATTTAAATGGTTCAGATTTTGGAACTTCACACCAGTTCCAATCTCACCCGTCCATTTAAACCCCATAATCGGCACTTCTCAAGTCGGCACTTTATCTCAATATGCTGAAAACGACTATCCACCAATCAGCCAATGAGTTTTGCCCACAAAATCACAGCAAATACTCGGGCTGAATTTACCCAAATAGATTGGGATGGTGATGAAACATCGCCCTCCTCCCAATTGACTGGAGTTAATTCAATCTGGATGGGACTCCTTAATTTAGCGAGCCCAACAATCACCTGGCCCCCAAACCCTCGGATGTAAGGTTGGATTAGCCGCACATTCTGGTTCACTAAGCACTAAATTGGGACAATCTACTCTTCCCAATGGGGATTTAAATGGTTCAGATTTTGGAACTTCACACCAGTTCCAATCTCACCCGTCCCATTTAAACCCCATAATCGGCACTTCTCAAGTCGGTACTTTATCTCAATATGCTGAAAACGACCAATTCACCAATCAGACAGTGAGTTTTGCCCACGAAATCACAGCAAATACTCGGGCTGAATTTACCCAAATAGAATGGGATGGTGATGAAACATCTCCCTCCTCCCAAATGGCTGGAGTTAATTCCAATCTGGATGGGCCTCCTCAATTTAGCGAGGCCCAACAAACTGCCCCTCAATTTAATATGACGCCAGCAACTGCTGTAACATTCCAGAAACAAGGGAACTCCGCAAACTTGTCCAAACCACCAGCTCACACTCAACCTGCAATTGCAGCCCAAAGCAAACATAAACGTACCAAAGGAGCCACTGGGGTGTGGCAAAAACCTCTGGCACCAACGCTACCCAAAGCTGATCCCCGTGAAGTGGCGTTTATTGCTGATTTTAAGAAGAAATGGGCCGAAACTAGAGCGCAAAAAGCTCTACCTCGCTCAACCCTCTCCCACGCAATTCGCCTTTATTATGGGCATAACCCTGTTGAATTCTATACAGAGGATTACTTCTTATACTTTGCAGCGATTGCGGAGACATTCCCTATTAACACCACCATCCATGAATCAGTGGAGGGCCACTACATCGATGTGGGCTTCACTGAAGCTGCCCTTGCTGACCATGCTGCCACCCTCCAGGTCACTATTCCACGCGGATCTCTTCGCATCTCCCGCACACGCTCTCACCTGGAGAAAATTTCATGGGTTACTTTTTCCAACCTACCAACGACTGTTGATCCTGAGTCTCTTAAACTGGCACTCCATCGTGGTTTAATGGAGTTTGTGTCCGTTCTTTCAGTGGACTTTAGCGTCCCCTCTTACTATGCTCCCACTCAAAGAGCTCGCACTGCTAGGGCGTCGTTTATCCCCTCCCCACTGTATCCCGCAACATTGAGGTTATTCCTCGTCTGGCGGTAGTTGTGGCATGCCCTGAGATCTTTTTTGTCGACCCTGATCAGGCGCGCCCCCGGTGTTCATGGTGTAACGCCCTTGGACACTTGTATAGTGGCTGCACAGCTCGAAAACAAGCCCTCTTAGCCACCACCCAGGGGGCCTAAACCAGGCCAAAACGATCCCACGTGGCTGCAACAGCAATTCCACAACCCACACAATGGGTTCCCGTTCAAGACCTGTCCCCTGAGGCCTTACGCCTAGAAGTTGAAACAGCTAACCCCACTATTGGTATGGGATACCTTCGCGCTCATGCCCCCCTTCCAATGGGCACCCCCTCCAATCTCCCAGAGTCAACTCCCTCTCTCACCAAGCGCAAGGCATCTCCCACAGGGTGCCCCTCGTCAGCCACCCCCACTCAGGGCTCCGCGGCACCCCCACCAACCTCCACCAGCGATTTATCGCATCAACCCTCAGCTCCCAATGGAGCTATGCCTACCAGCATGGACTGGCAACTCGCGGCCTGCGGTAGAAGTGCCACCTCAAAGAGTCCTACCCCAACCCCACAGTCCATTTCGCGCGGATCCTTTGCAGTGTTGGAGGAAGTGAATATGGACTCAGACTCATCAAATGGGGACACCGCGGAGGTCACCATTGAGCACCCTCAGGTCCTTCCACTGCAACGGAGAGGGGCAGCATCCTAGGCTGGCTTACTGGGTCCTCCGCCCCCCACCCTCTCCTTCCCCTCAGAACCCTCGACGCTCCTCACGGATTGCAGCTAATAGTCAAGCTAAAGGACTCAAAACTAGCCGCCTCACAGCAGCAGGTTTAAGCGCTGGCAACTCCCAGGACATGGAGGGGAACAGCTATGAGTCCCCATGGCAGCACCCTGGCCCTGCAATCCATCAACGCAAATGGGTTGCGGGACTTTAAGCGGAGAGCCCGCCTCCTCCAAAACTTCAGGCCAGCACAAATTGACATCGCTGCTGTCCAGGAGCCCCATATCCTCCCCCACGAACAATCTGCATGGAATGAACAGTTTGGAGGCAACTCCTTCTGGACAAACCATGCCGCCCTTATTGTTTTGATTCCCCGGGTTAAAACCCATTCTTTTTCACAATATCTAGGTGGCCGCCTCATACTGGCCAAACTCACCACTCCTGACTTCTCCTTCTTCGCTGCAAGCATCTACCTGCCTAATGCAGGTCAGGAGCAAAATCGGCTATTGGAAGAGCTCCTCCAACTCAATCTCCCACGGAATACAGTCCTCTTAGGAGATTTCAACACAACCATAAGTCGCGTCCGTGACTCTTACCCCCCTGCAGCAAAGGAACGACCTGGATCAAGTCGCCTCAGGATTTCCTTCGCCTGAGTGGCTTTATAGATGCGCTTCCACCCTCCGCGTCTGGCCTAGGTTGCATGACTAGGATCCAGTATGATGGAGGAGCTTTCCAGTCAGCGTCACGCATAGATATGGCACTGATTGGCCCCCTGCTAATTGGCCGCGTCTCTCTCCCATCTCTCGTGACAACCATCTGAGTGATCACAGGTCACTCACCGTTGTCCTCACCACCACACTTAGACCGTCACGTAGGTTCTGGCCTAGGGTTGCCCCAGCTCTTCTCAACAACCCCTTCACTAAGGAGAAGCTGTCTATGACCATCCAGGAGACTCTCACCTCCCCCACCCCACCTTCTTGACCACAAGGCTAGATGGGCGGTGACCAAGGAGGGCATCACCCGCGTTGCTTACAACTGTGCCAAAGCCCAGATGACTGCAGCTCGCGCCAAAGTCAAAGGGCGGAAGCCAGAATCAGACATCTAGAGCGAAACTGCCAGCCTTCGCCCTCTCCCAGATGGTTGGAAGACTGGGAAGCGGCGCAGGAAGCACTCCGCTTGGAGCTCACACTGCAGGAAGAACAGGCAGCAAACTTTACAACATCTCTTTACTATGCTCAATGGGAACGCCCACCCGCTTCTTCTTTCAGAAACAGAAAGCTCGGTCAACAGCGCAGGATATTACTGCACTGAAGATTGGCACTACAACCACTTCAGACAAGGAGGAAATCACGCAGGAACTACACCGCTTCTACTCCAGCCTCTTCCATGCCACCCAGATGGACCCATCGGACATCAAGACTTCCTGTGGCGGGCTCCAGAGCCGCCCATTGACCCACGGGCTGATGAGGCTCTAATGGCGCCTATTTCCATCCAGGAGGTGATGGAAACCCTTCTGAAATCCCCACGGCTTAAAGCCCCAGGCCCAGACGGAATACCCTTTGAGGTGTACCTTCTGGAACCTGCAGTGATAGCCAGAACCCTCCGCGACCTCTTCGCTGCACTCTTGGTGAATGGCGAGGTCCTCCCCGACTCCAGAGGCTCAATCACGACCCTCATTCACAAGAAGTCAGACCGTGAGAACCTGGCGAACTGGCGCCCCATAGCGTTGATCAACACAGACCACAAGCTCTTCACGAAGCTTCTGGCCAACCGCATCACCAAATGGGTGTCACCTCGCCTCTCCCCATCCCAGCACGGTTTTATTCCGGGAGGTCGTTATGGGACAACTATAATGACCTTCACGTGACTTTGACTGCTAACTCTCGTAAGGTGAATGGCTTTGTGGCTCTCCTGGATATGGAGAAAGCATATGATTGGTAGCCTGGAAGTATATTGATGCTTCCCTGGCCCGCTTCCATCTCCCACCCGCAGCTAGGCGCTGGATATCAGCGCTCTATGACCAACTCCACACCAGAGTCCTGGCGCCAATGGGTTTTACAGTGGCAGTACCAGTTGGACAAGGTCTCCGGCAAGGGGACCCCCTGAGCCCTATCCTTTTTAACATCACCCTTAACCCCCTCTTGGCCTCCTTACAGGACAAGCTAACAGGGATTCTGGTCCCAGGTAAAGCCCCACACGCACCATGGCATTTGCAGATGACACTGCCATTGCATTTGGCTGCCCTGGGGATGTTGCCCTCGCTGCTGTGACCATTGAGAGGTACACCAAGGCGTCCAACGCCATGGTCAACACCTCCAAGACAACAGTTGTACTGAGTCGGCTCCCCTACCTTCCCCCCACCATTTGGTATTGAACCTGAGCGCGGTACCTTCCGTCACCTGGGCGTTCTCACCAACCAACAAGGAGTTGCGCTAAAAGACAATGAGGACTTGCTCCTTGCAGCAGTTAACTCCAGGATTGCCAGCTGGGAACCGGCGGCACATCACCCAGGGTCGAGCTCTGATGGCCAATGTGTTCCTCCTCTCCAAAGTCTGGTTCCTAGCGCACGTCTGCCCATTCACAGATGCCTTTTATACGCGGCTCAATGTACTCCTCCGCTGTTGGATCTGGGGCTCAAACCATCCACCAATGGCCCTCTCAACCATTGCCTGACCCTGCAATGAAGGGCCTAGGGCTTCTGGACACGCGATCCCACGCCACCACAATCTTCCTGAAGTTCCTATGGCCGATTGTCTGCTGGGACGCGACCCCCATGCCCCAATGGGCGCCCGCCCTCCGCCAGTCAGTGTCAGCAGCTCTGGGTCTTCCTAGAGCATCTCTGACCTCATTTAGGGGAGTGGCTCACAAACCACCCAGGCCATCGCCTAAAACCATCCTCATCCCCCTACTGGAACCAGGCTCTCCTTGCCCTGAAACGAGTAGGCGCGCGGATCCACCATGCCTTCCCATACAGAAGGAAGGCCTGGCCTCAGCCCACGTCGCCATGCAATTGTGCACAATGGACAAGTTGTCACAACTCGCCTCACCCCCAAGATCGTCCTCCCATCCGCCCAAGACTCCTTGAGCTCCTCCCTCCCTCCGTGAGATTTGACCTTAAGTAATTGTGGAAGGACGTCTATCACCCCATCCTGTCAGCAAAGGTGTCCAAAACCTTATGGAGGGTGCTCCACTGTTCATACAGGACAGGGGACTGGACTGGCCCTACCTTCCAGCACCGAAGCTGCCCCCGCTGTGTGGAGCCTATTGACTCCCACCTCCATCGTTTTTTCACCTGTCCAGGTGTCGCCGCATTTTGGCCAAAGGCCCGCGCCTCCTCCATGCTCAGCCCTGGTCTGGACACCCTGTGCAAGACCTCATGTTTGAGCAGACATTGCCTGGTTGCCACTGACCCCTCCGTGTCCTCGCCTATGCCACAGCCATCTGGACCATCCATAACTCCTTCCTTCGCGCTGCCTTTGACCAGCAGGTGTGGACCCTTCCACACATGATCACCCACTTTCAGGTACTCTTTGAGATGGCCCTGAAGGTCTGCACTATGTCGCCAACCCTCCCCCGCTCAGTTGTCACTGCAGCACGGCTCTGTGCGCAAACCCCCTCCCTTTCTCGATGCCTCCTCCCTCCCCTTCCCTCGCCTCAGGCTCTTAGGAGCCCAGGCGTAATTCAATAAACATCGATGAATCCCCCTGGGGTTGGGACCATCTAGTACTAAAAAAGAGATTTGAGCACTAACCTGCTATTCCTTATTACATCGACTAGTAGAAACTTGGGAAGCCATTTCAAGACAAGCTGTGGCATATTTCTGCTGTAGCTTTTTAGCAAAAAAACTTTAAACAGTTTTAAGGACTTATTGTTAGACTCTGCAAGTTCCTTTCTGAGATGTTCTATATCTTTTCCACATACTTTATATCTACAGAATCTCTGATTGGCATTTATTTTGAAGTTGAATGATACAAAAGTGATTTGCTTAATTTATATGTGTTACCAATAATTTGCAATGCAAAATTGTAACTTTATCATAGGCTAATCTTAATGAACCTTAAGAACTGGTGTGATGATGGAGCTCCTCATTAGTGACTACTAATAAATGCACAATATGGTTTAGTATAGGGTGTACAAATTGCTTAACATATCTGGCTAGGTTAGCACTTGAGCTGTACATCTCTGAAAGAGAAATATATTTGTATAAATTCATAAGAGTCTAGTCCATGGTGGATGCCTTTTTGTGACTGGCTCTTTCCCCTGGGTTTAGATCCCCAGGTAAAGTCTTTGACCGCCTCATTGAAAATGCAATTTGGTCATCAAGATTATGGATTCTCCATTGGATGATCTTGTCCACCTTTATATTACAAGTTTTGGCTTCCCATCAATCATCATCTTCACTATTTTCATTTTGTAACCAGTGAGTTACACTATCAATAGGATTATCTTCCATAATACAATAAATTAGTTAATGGCATCATTAAGTGATGGCTAAGCATCCTGCAATGAGCTCTATTATTATAAGCCTTGGAAACAACCCCTGCGGCTAAAACAGGAGAAACTTCCGTTACAAACAAAAAATAGGGAGAAAGCTGCTATATATCCCTCTTATTGTCCTGGACGATTTAGTCCATGCAGCAGATAAGGGGTGGGTAACAGCATATCCCCTGCAAATTGCGCCTCCTCCACCCATGTTTACCATCAAAGAGTTAGTGGACAAATTTCAGAGGTTGTGCTTGGAGATGGAGGAGGGTAGAATCTATTACCAGAAAAAGTTAAGGGGGTGAAGGACCACAGGAGGATCTTTCCACAGGTTCAAGTTCTTATGGAGAGCCCATGTCAAACTTTGCTGAAAATAAAGGCGCAAATTGGTTTTGGGCACAAAGTTGCCCATCCTCCCGGTTTTCTTAAAAATTCCACAAATGAGCCTGTCTCCATTAAGTATGGGATTGGTCAATCCTTTTCTGACCCAATGGAACTGACCATATATGTCCTGGTTGTGGGTGCAACCTACCATCTGTCTGAAGCGCCATCATCATGCTAAGCATAGCCGCAGCTGCATGAATATTTTTGCCACCAAATTTGATGCCAATCCACCCATTCTGGTTGGATCTGAGTTGGTATTGGAAAAATTTCAGACTGCTGATCATCCAAACCCAGATTTGTATATTTATTGTACAGCAATGCGCTTAGTTTCCATACCCTTTTTTGCAGGTATTTAGGCAGTGTCCCCAACAAGTACCTCTGTCACTCAAGTTTCATTCCCTTTCCATCATTTTTTTATAAAAATTTCTAATAAAATACAAATTTATTTTGAGATTTCCAGAGTTCTTTTAAAACATTTAGTAACAATGATTTCCTATTCTAATAAACCCTGTACAGTCTTTTGGATGCCCTTTTCATTTTTTATCCATTTATATGAATGTCTGAACCTGAAGTTTATTGCTGGGGTTTAGGGTGGTTACTCACACAGAGCTCCAGGCCAATTTTATTATCAGTAATTTACATGACATATTTCTGTGGCTCATTTTTCATCCTTCTTCATCCTGCCCTAAGAGTGGGGTGCTTTGGTTCTGTTATATAAACAGAAAGCTCACCTATTGGCTAGAGTGGGGTATGCCATAAGGTTGGCCTATTCAGCAGATTGTGGCTTTTATGCTTGAGTTCAAACATTTTCTTTGGACAAAATGCAAGTAGGGTCTACCCTGGGCCAAGTAGAGGTGGGCCTGGGGTTTCTCCTTTTCCTCAAGGAGGTGGGCAGGCACAGGTTGCAAGCGTGGGTTTTGTTTGTTCCCAGGGTTGCTAATTTTCCCCTCATCCCACTAATGGGGGCTCCAATGCTTTTACTCTTGCGGTCAACAATGCCACTTCAAGAGAACAGTTCTTGTGAATCAGCTCATGTTCCAATGATCCCCAGGGAAGGGGGAAATTTTTGTGAGTTCAGTTGGTGGCAGCCATGACCTCAGCTCCTGCAGATGGGCATTGTGAGAGTTCTGGCTTATACACCTTCTCTAATAAGCGTGTCTCACACCTGGGTGAAGAAAATAAGGTCAGGCTTACTATTTGTTTCAAGTCAAAATCCAGTTAGGCCGCTCACATGGCCTCCATTGAGGTCCTTGTTGATACAGGAGATGCTGAGAATTTTAAGGGTTTGCATGTGGTGCAGAGTATGGATCTCAATTTAGATGTTGGGTCATCAGTCCTTAGTGCGCCGT
Organism: Massospora cicadina; assembly: GCA_022478985.1. NCBI lineage: Eukaryota > Fungi > Entomophthoromycota > Entomophthoromycetes > Entomophthorales > Entomophthoraceae > Massospora > Massospora cicadina. Next base: position 11,887 of record JAKSZP010008767.1, read on the forward strand.
CAGCTTTAATGTCTTGATACCTGGTGCAGCGCCCAGTACCATTCTTACACATGGGTTTCGCTTCTGCACACGTTTACTGCGGTGCCAGTTCTATTGTTCTTTAATATCCTGTGTGTTGGTTGGTAGCAACAGCAACAGGTTTTATTGACCTGGAGCCCAACATTTTGTCCTTTAAAATCCCTATATGAGGGTCGAAATTCTGCTGATCAGAACTTTATTTCCTATGGGGTGATGGAATCAATTGCTGCACCATTACCCCACACAGCTATGCAGGCATATTTCCCCCTAGCTTGTCAAGGTCCTAAGATATTTTTGACATGGAAAAGGCCAAACATTTTTTCGTTCATTCTGATCATGATTTAGCCTTCCGCATGAAAGTGAATGTAATCAAAATCAACTATCCTCTTTACACTAGACATAGAGCAGTATTTCAAGTCCCTGAAGTTGTGGTTCAAATATATCTCGCATTGGGTTGGATTTTTAAAAATCACCTTGCCAATTTCCTCTCCTATAGTATTGCTTAGAAGACCAATGGGATCTTGAGGCCCTGTGTAGATTATGGGCATCAAATAATATAACCGTGCACAATCCCTACCCCCTTCCCCTTGAGCAGACACTTTTCAGGAAATTGCAATTTCCTGGGTGTTTTTGAAGTATAATCTCAAGAATGAATTTAATCAGATTCAGGTGGCGGAGGGTCAATAGTGGATTATAGCAATTTATACCAGAATAGGAATCTTTCAATTCCGCATAATACCTTTTGGCTTGATAAATCTCCCCAGCCTTATTCCAATAGATTGAAGACATGCTGGGCGACCTTCAGTTCACCTGTGTATGGCATATATTGACAATATCCTTGTGCATTCCCCCACTCCCAAGCCGCATGAGAAGGACCTGGAGGAGGTGTTGATTGCGCTGCACAAAGCAAACCTTTATGTAAAGCCCTCTAAGTGCGAATTTTATAAAAATGAGCGTCAGAACTTGAGATGATGAGCAACCCAAAGTTTCTTCTTCCAAATTGAGCCTCAACCGATCAACTTTTAAAAATCAATGTGAATGGAACCCTATCCTGAAGGCACCAAAACTAGATTTAATCTGAAAGCATCATGTATTTGGGAATTGATGGAATCCCTTGGGAATCCCATTCCTGAGTCATAAATCATGAGAGGCGCTTCCCTGCCGCTGCATTCATGAGGACGATGCAGTATAAGGAGGTCACCATCCAGGCAGTCAATCCAGAAGGCAGTAGAGATTCTGATCTCATGTGCGCAAAGGTCCCTGAGACACAATGTCCCCATGCGCTCTATAATTATTGAATTTTTCTAACACAATAAAGTAGTCTATTTTCTCTCCATCCTTTTGTTTTTGACCTCCCAATTAATTTTCATCTTTGAGCCTATTTTTGGACTTCAGCAGCAGTCAAGAGAACTGTTATGCCAAGTGAAGTGGTGCCCACTACAGGTGACTGAGATTTCCTAAGTGAAAACGTCTATCGTGAATAATAGAGAATATTAGCAGTCACAAAGATCAATCTGCTGATTGTTGAGATGCATTGCTTGATGGATTAGTACCTTGAAGTATGAAGAGCCGCCCATGAATCTAAAAGTTTAAAATTCCAGGACACGTACCAGTTCTCCCTGCCCTCAGTTGATGGAAATAAGTATCAAAGTCAGTATTAAAACCTTAGCGACATTGTCAAATAATTATTAGATGCATCTACTCCATGGGTGTCCACTTTAGCAGCTCCTGCGCCTCTACTGTGCCCTCTACCATGCAGTACATTTATACCTCGTCTCATCTACCAGCGGGAGAACTCACCCTAGGAACCAAACGTATCCTTTGTATCTTTGTTCAACCAGGTATTCATCACCTCCTCCAGTTAGCAGGGTTGCGCTATCATGAAGACTTTTTGACAATTGAGGCTCACCTAAACCTTACACTTTCATTTCATCGATTCTATAACTTGGTCTCTTTCTTTATCCATGACAACTGTGAGGCCATCAGTAATAATTAACAATCAATCAATGAAACCCAAAGACAAATTGCTGTGTTGCATAGTGGGATCTATGGCTACTTTGAGGATCAGCTGCGTTTAGAATATCTAACTTCTCAAGGCTGATTGGAACCAGCGCCTCCACCATGGTGAAGTTTTAGTACTGACCGTGCAACAACACAACTTGTAGAAGGCCACTCATGACTGCTCCTTCAGGAGTGAAGGATTAGTAGGTCCTAGGGGTCTCAAAGGTAATGAAAGACGTGAGTGACCTGAAGGTCCCTGTGGATCTTGGGGCCCTCAGGCCCCTTAGTACCTACCCCTGAGTACCCTGATGAACCTTAAATAAAGGACGTGTTAGAAGCCCTGGCCGCTTTAAATAATCAAATTTGGAATTTAGCTCGGGGATGAAAACTCCTTTATATGGGGTCCCCTCAAACCTAGGGTCTCCATTGAGGCATTATTGGACTAAATGAGCAGCTTTAACACCTTCAGCAAGTTTACTGATGGATCATCACTCAGCTAAAACAAACTTGCCAGGGTTTGAGACCCGCTTGACCACCCTTGAATTCCAGCTTCACCTTCAAGGCGCTGACATCCAATCCCTAAAAGAGCAGGTTTGTAATTAATTATTCTGTTTCCTCCCTCAACCAAAACTGGGATGATATCCAAGTGGACCTCAAGGGCTTAAGATGATGGTTAGACAAAGCAGGTCCCCTGTGACTATGCAGAGACTAAGGTCTCCAAGCCTATACCCATCTTTGGTGTTTACACTCTCTCCATTCCTCTTGTAACTAACTTCAAACCTAGTTTTAAAGAAAGGTTCACCCTTGCCAGGAAAGCATCACCTCCTTCTTGGTTGCATATGAGAGTTTCATGAAGGAGGTTACCAACTGGCAGAAAGTGAAGCATATCCACTCATGCCTCAACAGTGCTTAGTAGATCATGACTCCCCATTTTAAGGAATGTAACACTTGTGAAAAGGTCCATATGCCTTGATCCAATAATATGGCAGTAACCAAGCCCTAAAACCAAAAAAAGCTATCATGGGTATCCTACTGAATAAAGGGGAGAGCTTATGGAGCTCATCAGCCATTTCTATGACCAATAATAAACTTTAGTTACTACCAATATATTACCTTAGATGACGCTATCAACCCTGCCATCTCTACATTAGAATCTACCACGAGGTTAAAATGCAAATTATTGGACGAAATAATAGTAGACCTGTATCTAGGAAACAAGGAAGCTATTAATGAGATCCTTGCATTAACCCTGCACTCCAAGGCTACCTCTTTAGTCCCTCTAACTATCCTTAAGTCCATGTTGTCAGACAATTGCCCTCTCAGCCACATGATAAGAATGTTGTGGATCAAATTCAGCTAATAAAGGTAAATGATGGACATTTATTAGTCCGTAATAATATCAATTGTAATGATATTGAGTAAATCAGCTAAAGGACCCTGGACAATTCCTGGTGAAAAACCATTAGTTGAGGTAACGCCATTTTTGAAAACTTCACGGACAACTAACATAAAATTGAGCAGTCAGATTACTCTGACCACAAAATGGACTGTGGGGCAACAATCAGAAGACACGTCCCCAACTATAATCAGGTTCTCTCAAGCACCTACGTGGGGACCACCCCTTTTATAGGCACGGTGGAAGTCCTCACAGTTGAAAGTATTTTATCAAGTAGTGATTGGTTTTAATACATCAAGACATTACCCCATGGGTACATTCTGCCCCAAAACCCCATCCCAACTATTGTTTTGACAAAACATAACTAAAACCTCCTAGATCTGATAGGAACATATACCATATTTCCTAATTTGGAATGCATTGAAGCTAATCTAAATTTATCCTCAAATTCACCCCAACCCTCATTTAAAGTTTAAATACTGATCAGTCAGGTATCAAAAGGGGTCGTCATTTTCCCTTTGATCACACTTTTAATCAAATTTATAAAACCCAAATTTTATTAGAGCATTATATTTAAATTACAAATTATTTACAAACTTTAGTGAAAACCTTGCAGGCGTAAAGCACCAGTGAGCAGTAATTGGCTGGTTTTCTAAAGAATGGTGCTCACTACATGGGACTCCTGTATACCATCAAAAATGACTTCTATTTCGGAATCAAGGCTAGGTGCATCAGAGAACCAACTTGGCAGTGCTTAGGCTCGCCTCAAAAAGCTTGAGCAGCACTCTCCCCAAAGCCCTTATGGGCCCTCCCCTATTATTGTTAAACCTACATTTAGGGACAGGTTCACACCTGGTGAAGGCAGTATCATCTCCTTCCTGTATGTTTAAGAATCTACGATGGAAGGAGCGACTGATTTTCAAAAAACAAGTTAAGCTTCCCTGCTTGAGTTGGATGGCTCAAGAAATCATGGTTCCTCAAATGACCACAATTTCATCTGGGCGGAGGTTAAACAAGCGCTGATTGACGAGTTTGTTTCCATGCAAAGTTTTAACGGTTAAAACAAGCCTTTATGTTCCTTAGCCTACGAGTGGGAGAATTGATCCCCTCATTTGTTGAGCGATTCTATGGCAAAACTCAGCCTCTGTGCTGGCCAAACTGATTCCGCTAGATAATGATATTGCTGCTATAGTAGTTAGCTTAGAATCATATCACTCTTTAGTCATGCATATCTCCTCTGTTAAGCATACCTTTAAATGATATGGGATATCAAAGAGGCATTACTAGCAGTGGCTGACTTCTATGAACCTGAACCTCTGCAAAAAGCTCAAAAGCGAGAATCAACTCTGACCCCTCCAACCTCTTCCATGGCTGTATCCCTATGGAGCCCAGCTTCTGCAGCACTGAAGCGACAAATTACTCCCCTCCCCATGTGAGGATAGCCAGGAAATATTGGCAGTTATGGGGCAGCGCTCCCCTCTAGCTTCAGGTTCAAAATTTCAGCGGTGAAGTCAGTTATCCCTTTGCCTGGTTCCTCCCTTTCCAAGCAGTCTACTAAAGTGAATAACGTATTACCCCCACCTAAGCCACTGCCTCAATCATCCTCAGTCTCAACTTCAGCCGCCTCTAGTTCTACACCTGACGTTATAGGGCAGCCCAAGTTGATCACTCCTAAGGCAAGCGCCAAAGCCATTACACTTCTAACGTCTCCCCCAAAATCTGGTACAGCCACAATGCTCCCTTCAAAAGTCAAAAGGGTAGATGAGAGTGACAAAGCCCTCCCCTGTGAGGAAATTAAGCCAGTTTCTCAGCCTTCTTTTAGTAACTCGTTGAGGTGCATTATAAATCCCTTTGATAATGAGTCTATAGGGGTGGTGAAGACGCAGGTTATTATGTTTTGAGAGCTCCAATGGAAGTGCAGGTTCCGGATAGGTTGAGGCCTGAATGGGTTAATATGTTCATAATACCATGACGAACTTATCTTTAACAGTTTTTGATGTTTCAGCGGTGATTGATATCACTAGTGATGCTGACCAGCTTAATGAGTTAGTGACTGCTCCAGTCAGCAGGTCCATACCCTCCAATCTATTAAAGATAACTACCCTGCGATGTCTCAACGCCTTGCCTCCACTATCCGTTTGAAGGAGGTCCTCGCCCTCCCCATACTTTTGGTACCACCATAACCAAGGTAGAGGTTGTTATCAATAAAGTGCGCGTTCTAGCCGTCCTTGATACAGGTGCTCCAGTGAACTTGGTCTCATTGAAGCAAAACAAGGAAATTAAGTTGACGCCTGACTTGGACAATTCACAAGAGTATGGTACTGCGCGGCCTATAATACGTGAGCTATTGGAGTCTACTCTTCTCTACCCATACGAATAGGGAAGCTCCTACTGGATGCCCCCACTGTAGCATTAGCCAATAACGCCTACGACCTACTCATTGGCACGCAATTCATTCTTGAGTATGATGGAATTACCTATATAAAACAGGGAATTCTCTCCCTTCTAAACTATGAAGTTCCACTGGTCTTTACACATGATGAGCCTAAGAAGGAATATACATGTGTAGTCTAGTATCCTTATTCCGCCCTCACCCATAATAATACTACATCGGGCAGAAACACTAAAAAGCTGCTTGACTCTGTGGATGGTTCAGAGGGCATTACTTTATATGCGTTCAAGGAGGTAGTAGTCAAAGCGGGTGAACAAAATGTTATAGACACCAAAATTACTATGCAAATCCCCTCAACTGCCTTCTGCACTTACCAAGCATTAATGTAGTATGCCCTTTGGAGCCTCAGGTGTTGCCAGGTATCCTAGACCCTGCCTACCTGCGACCTATCAACCTTCTGCTGGGGAATCTCACTAACAAGGACATGGTTGCAAAGAAGCATCAATAGATTGGAAAAGCCCTATTGCTTTCTATTGGTGACATCTACCAAGTCCTATATTGGGTCTATGCTAGATATGGGACTACCCACTGACCAAATAATATGCGCTTTGCCCAACGTTCACATTTCTGGTGACCTAACTCCTGATGAACTTAATAAAGTTCATTCCTTACTGGAGTCATATATTGGCATTTTCTCCAAATCCAATACTGATTATGGGCATAGGAAGGGTGGTGCCACACCATTGATGTTGGTGGTGCCAATCCTATTCAATCTAATCCTTATCAGAAATCAAAAGTTGAGGAGCTCAAGATGAGGATGGAGCTTAAACAATTACTGGGCGCGGGCCTGCTGGTTGCCTTCTCAAAGTCCCTGGTCATCCCCATTACTTCTCATAAAAAAGAAGAATAGTGGGGATCAAGTAGTTATGTATTACCGCAAGCTGAATAACCTCACTAAGAAGGAAAGCTACCCCATCCCTATAATTGATGAAGCACTGGCCCAAAATTTCTGGGTCCAAGTTCTTTTCTGCCATGGACTTGGCTAGTGGATACTGAAAAATGTAATCTCTCCACAAGACCAGGATAGTGTGCGCTTATCTGCAGTGAAGGTCTTTTTCAACCTACCCAACTACCACAAGGGTTGTGCAATGCGCCCAAATCTTACCAGGAAGCCATGGACCAAACCTTGCAGGAACTGAAGTTTATTTGCGTAATTGTATATCTAGATGGTATTACCATCTTCTCTCAAACTTTCATAGAACATCTTTCTCATTTAAAGAAAGTGCTACAATGCTTACAGGCCTCTCACATTAAGCTTAAGCTTTCAAATGTACATTCTTCCAAAAGAAGTTGGATTTTCTGGGCCACGCCATCTCCTAAGATGGGATCCAGCCTCCTAAAGATAAGGTCAAGGCGATATCCAAGATTCCTGCTCCCAAAACCCTCCGAGATATTCAGGTGTTTTTGGGCTTGATGGGACACTACCATCAATTCATCCCCAAATTTCAATCGGCTAAGTGAGCCCCTTGTATGACTTTTAACTAAAAACACTCTTTTTCATTTAATAGCAGAACAAAAATCTGCTTTTGAAACGTTAATGAGCTGCTGCAGCAACGGCCTATCCTGAGACACCCTGAATATAGTAAACCCTTTATGCTGTTTACTGATGCTTTCAACTACGCGGCTGGAGCTATCTTGGCTCAACTGGATGAGCATGTGGTTGATCACCCCATTTCATATTTTAGCAAGATGCTCTCTAAGGCTGAACGCAACTATATAATCACCGCGAAGGATTGCTTGTCCTTTTTGCTTGTTGGTAAACATTACCGCCCTTTCTTGTATGGGACCTCATTTATTGTGGTTACAAAACATGAAGGATCCCACTGGGAGGCTGGCAAGCTGTGCTTTAAATCTCCAGCACTATGATATGACCATTGTATACTGAGCTGGGACAAGCCACATGAATGTCAGTGGGTTGACTTGGCTGCCCATTATTCAATTAGATAATAGTGAAGCAGAGCGGCTCCATGACCTTCTTATGACCCCTGATGTTTGGGAGGATGAGGACAAACCAGTCCAGAATATGCTAGCGCGAAATTACCATAACAAGAAGGTGGATAATGGCATCTATGCAAGAAGTAGGGGTGAGCTGGCTGCCCTACCTCCGACCCTCAGAGAGAGTACCTGTCATTATGGAGTCTCATGCCCTCCTAGGGCATAGTGGAGTACGGAAAACCTATGAATGGGTAAAAGAACCTTACTATTGGGAAGGAATCAAGTAGAACATCATTGAAGTCTTGGATACTTGTCTAAGTGCAAAAAGTAATCAAGCTACAAAACCAAGTATCAATATTAACCTACCACCCCTCAACAGCCTTTCCACACAATAAATCTTAAAGTGGTTGGCTCTCTACCCGAAACTATGGGTGGAAGTCAATATAAGTTTGTAGGTATTGATTATTTACCAAATGGTTCGAGGCAGTGGCTATCCCAGCTCAGATGAAAAAAGCCACGGCTGCTTTCCTCCATCATATGTTTTTACTCAATATGGCTGCCCTCAGTTTTTCTCCGTGAAGATGGTAAAAACTTCACCTCCCGAGTGTTGAAGATTTTCACAACTTTCAAGGCATACAACAGTTCTTTTCTGCCCCCTACAACCCTTCAATCAATGGTACCGTGGAAAGGGCAATGGCTCTGTGTTTTCTATATTATAGAAAATGGCCACTTCCGACCCCCTTCACTGGGATCTGTACTTACCAAGTGCCCTCATGGCTTACCATATCAGTTACCATCAGACCCTTGAAATGTCTCCTTTCCATGTGTTGTATGGAAAGTAACCTGGGGTGTCAGCATTATTAGCAAAAACCATTTTCTCTGATAGGACTGCCCCTGAGCAAGCCATGATGAAGCTGGCTCATAACATCATTCAGTTACAATGTGAGGTGATGACCAATTTGGCAAAGACTGTCACAAAAGAGGGTAAAGCTGCAAATGAGCACTGAGCCCCTCTTCCTTCCTTCCAAGTATTGGACTTGGTGCTCTGTTATCACAATTGCAACACCCCTAGAATGGAGAAACTTGGATCTATTTGAGAAGGCCCTTTTGTAGTTACTTACAAGTGAGGAGAGGAGTACACAAAAAATCCCTTGCTATTAAAATTACCATCAATTGCGTACATGGCCGCTTCCTATGGCCCTATTATCCACCCAACATTCTTAAGGGGGTGATGTTGGACAATTGCTCTCCCAGCTACATAATAAGAATGTTCTGGATCAAATTTGTCCAAGAAAGGGAAATGCAGACATTTTCTATCAATTTATTCGAGGTACGATGACCAGGGGACGGACAGTACCAAATCACAACACCCAAAATGACAAAATAAAACTATTAACCAAGTGGGAAGTGGAAACCGCTAACCCACCATGGCAGAGGGGGAGGAGGGGTTGGGGGGTTGGTTTTCAGAAAGACCCACCTCGATCATGGGATGTTGGTTACACTACCAGACCAGAGCAGAGAGCCAGGGCGTTGAGGCATCCGCATAGTGGGGGTGGAGGTCAGCGTAGTAAGTTTTTTCCACTTCCTCATCAAGATAATGATGGGAAAGTGATTCAACAAAAGCTGCGAGGAGAATTTCAGCTTCTTTGCGGGCTTCAGGACGTTGGGTGAAAAAGGAGATACTGTGGCGGGTGATTTTGGCTTAAGGGTTGAATGAAGCAAGCATTGCGACATTCATAACAGCAACTTCAGCATCATCAAATAGTTTCGAGATGTCACTGCAGGCAGATTCAGGGAAGTCAGGGGGGAAGAAGGGGGTGGGCAGGGCATGCTGGAACTGAGCCACTGACTGGGCCACCGCGGCGCATAGTTTCAGGCATTAAGGAGAGGCCACCGCAGCTAAGGCGAGCTGGTGGTCACTTTGGAAGGGGGCTGTATTGGGCAGAGGAGCGAAATGGCGAGGGGTAGGGTTTCAATAAAGTCAGGAAGGAAAAATTCTGCCCGACCATAATCAAATTGGCAAAGAGAGGTTGACCTGTATGCTTACTAATGAGGACATTACCTGATTCGTCAGTCTCTGCCAATAAATCCCATGGATTTTGGTTCACTGGAATAGTGGCATTCAAATTCAGGTGGGTGGGATTGGGCGAATGGGCGGCTTCTTGGGTGCCAATGGTGGTCCAAGCATTGCTCTGATTGGCTGGGGTGGATTTAGGTGGGAGAGTGAGGCTGGAGGTTTTTGGGGGGCTGATTTTCCATGCAGGCCCACTGAACGAGATTGGAGGGTGGGAGGGGGCAGCAAAGCTTTCCATACTGAACCTTCAGAGGGGGGCTCAGAAGCCGCGGCAGCGGAATTGGCCTGAGGGCACGCTTTTTTTGCATGGTCGAGGCAAATCAGAGGGAACAAATCTGCCTAACATTATTGACCCAAGCCCAAAAGAAATGATCAGGCGCTGCAGCCACACTAGCGTGGGGTGGGATCTGTTGGGCTATGGCAGGGTGGTGTGGGATGATGGTGGCCGTTGCACGAGGAGCGCAAGGCGCTCTGCACCAGATGGAATGGCAAAGACAAGGTTGGGCTGAGTGCCATAAGCCATAAGCCTCATGACCAACTGGTCATACAAAACCTGAGGTGGGAGGTGGGATGGGAGATTTGCAAAGGATATCACCAGGGTGGTGTCTGAAGGGAGGCGAGTATGGGTTGTGGGAATGGGGTTTTTTTTATAAATTAGAGGAGTTTGCGCTGCCGCTTCAGCATCCTCCTCAGATTGAAACCTGACATCAAAGTAGCCCTTAAAAGGGAGGAAGTCTATAAAGCCAGCTGGTGCAAAGGCCGCAGTGGCTAGGTTGATAATTGCCTTATCGGCATATGGGAACAAATGCCCATAGTCCACTCTGAGGCAATAGCAAAAAGGTGGATTGAGGGAGGGCGAGAGGATGGGGGCGATAAGGGTGGACGCGCGCCAGGTGGAGCGCTAAGTCCCGTGGGGGGCAAAACGGCTGGAAGCAGTTGGCGGGCTGTTTGAGCCCGTCCAAACGCGCTTGCCCGCGGGGCAGAAAATGCTAGGTGGGGGTGCACCGCTGCCCCACATGGGGTGGCAGGCGGCGGAGCCAAGGACATCAAAGAATAGGCTTGGGCAGACGGCTGTGGATAAATAAAACTTAAATTTAAAATCGCTTAAAAGTGACTTCAAGTGGTAAAACTAATCAAAATACAGACATTTTCTAGTCTGTGATAATAATAATTGTAATGTTATTGAGGAAATTGGCCAAAAGACCCTGGCAAAATCCTGGGGGAACTCCATTAATTTGTGTAACACTAATTTAAAAAATGCATGGGCAACAAATATAAAATCATGCAGTCGGGAGCTAGGTAGGGTAAGCTGGGGCCTTCACATGGCATAACTGAGGAAAGCCTGTGGATACACAGGTGAGTAGTTAACACCAGAACCAAGAGAGGCGCCCTGAGAAAGGTCCGGTAGTGACCTGGATGGGGAGTGGGATGAAAGCTAATGACTGTAACCCAACCTGTTCTTGCGGGTGCTTCCACTCTCCTTTGGGGGGAAATATGGGCAGGAAGGGAGAGGCAAGAGTCAGGCGTATTGT
>JAKSZP010008768.1:0-23218 GCA_022478985.1 Massospora cicadina
TTAATCAATTAGATTGATTGATTTTAAATCATCATTTTTATAGATTTTATCAGATTAACTGCATTTGATTAGCTTAAAGCTAAAATATACATTAAAAATATTCTAATCATATTAGATCAATTAATTATATAAATCATACTTATAAATAGAATTTATTCAATTGGCTGAATTTATATTTTTATAAAAAAGTTAGATCAAAGCTTACCATTTTTAATCAGATTAGATCAGTTAGGTTAAGTTAAATTATCAAACATATATATAATTTGTCCAATTGACTGCATTTGATATATTTTAAAGCTCAGAATTTAGATCAAAACTTACCATTCTAATCAAATTAGATTAATTACAAATTTCTAAATTTAGATTAAAATTTACCATTCTAATTAGATTAGATTAATTAGATTATGTTAAATCATGATATAAATTTTATCTGATTGGCTACATTTAATATAGTTTAAAACTTTTATTTTTTAGAATCAGATTAGATCAATATGTAAATAAAGTTATGCTATTGTATTAAAAAGGGTAAATCTGATAGGTGGCATCAATCATATTTTATTAGAGAAGTGGAGAATATATTTTATCTATGGTGAATCTATTTTACAATAGCATTTTAATACATTTTATCTATTCTATGGAGAATCTGTTTTAGTATATAATTTTAATATAATAAGTAATAGTTTTATCTGTGGAGAATCAGTTTATAGTATAATCTTAAATGAATTTATAAGCAGTTTTTTCATTATATTGGGAAATTAGATAATGTAATTTATTTATGTAGATTACTATTTATATATGTATAATTAAATAAATCTGATAGGCAGTATCATTTATGATTATTGAAAAATCGTTAAATAGATCTGATAGGCAGTATTTTTTTAGTACTAGATGGTCCCAACCCAAGGGGATCTGATAGGCAGTATCATTCACAATTATTGGAAAGTTGGAGAATATATTTTATATAGTGAGAATCTAGTTTATATATATATATATAATTTTACAAATACTCCGAATTCTAGTTTATATAAAATCATGTTATATAAATAAAATTACAAATACTCTGAATATCTAATTTACATGTATAGTTTTACAAATACTCCGAATATCTAGTTTATATATATATAATACAAATACTCCGAATATCTAGGTTTTATATATATGTAGCCGATTTACCCGTGCTTCGCTAAGGTGTCTATAAAATTTCAGATTTTCAATTTATTAATTTAGATTTTATACTATAGATAAACAAAACCACTTAGCCAAATTAATTGCTCAATCGAATCAACCAAAAACCACCAACCACTCTTGTAACCTAACTGAACTTATCAAAACAACCAATAACTAATCACCCCTCAAAACTAAACTGTCCTATCGATTCGATCAAAAGCCATTAACCACTTGGTCAAACAAAATAAACCTATCGAATCAATCAAATAACTTTAAACTGCTACCCGAAACCTCTCTCTATATTTAAAATCATTATGTACGTGACATCTTCCAAACTACTAAATCAACTTCTTAACTTGCCAAAAGTATTTTATTAATTAGGTAAACCAAATTAGGCAGGTTTTTAAAATATATAAACCTAACATCCAGATATCGGTGCTTCGCTACGGTATTTAGTTTATCAGATGATAAGCTCACATTGTAGCCTATAGGCTGTGCCAACACTACTATTGAGCCACTTGGACTAACAGCTTCACTGCTGCCCTCGTGGCTGGTGAGCTGATTATCCTAATTACTTAATTTACTTAAAACTCCAATACTGATTTTTGTTTAGTCTCAGGTGAGTAATTTGGTGAATTTATTAATACCAGCATACAACGCCATGTTCATTTTGTTCCTTTTTTGTTTCTGTCATGTATCAGAGATGGCGTTGTATACGGATTTTAATTTTTTGTGATTTTCTTACTTTTCCAATGCGCGAGGAAACTTCTCGAGGCCTGAACGAACGAAAAAAAATTCATCAAAATCAGTCAATCCGTTCTCGAGATATCATCAAAAAAGCCGTTCCATACAAAATATATGAGAAAATGAATTTTCTTCATAAATTTTTTTTTCGTGAATTTTTCCCATGTTTTAATAGTTATTCTGCTATTCGGGGCAGAGACAAATCCAACAAATCAAAGATCATAAAAATTGGTCCAGCCGTTCTTAAGTTATAAATGGTGTAACTAACCCGACTTTGTTTTATATATATAGATTTAACAAATACTCCGAATATCTAGTTTATATATATATTTTTACAAATACTCCGAATATCTCCGAATGCATGCTCACCATTGAGGCGGGGGTCATAAAGTGAGATTAAAGCTTTTTGATTTGCTACGAAATAAACTCGGGGGTTGAAAAACTACCTTTAAGCGACCTGATTGCTTAAATTTGGGGTTAGCATCGCCAAAAGCAAAACACTTTATCATGTCACAAACTAACTCATAAAAGCCTCAAAACCCCCCAAAACAGCACCCTGAGCTTAAAAGGGTGACCCCACAAAGAGGCGCGAGGATCTCACGACCTAGCTGTGGGTGTTGAAGATACAACTCCGGATAAACTTTTTCCGGCATCGGTGAAGCGATAGCTTCAAAGCACATTTGATGTCTTAAGCTAGGGGTATGTTCAAAACTCAGTCAGTATGACTCATAGTGGAATGAGCTTAAATCATTATAGATGGCTATCATTTTTGCTAATTTGACCAATAAACTCATCTAAATTTGATAAAATGAATTATTTTAAATAGCGATCAATAAATTTACATATATTGACTAATAAAAGCAACCAAATCTAATAAAATGCATTACTTTAGATGGCGATCAGTAAGTTTGGCATATGTTGACCAATAAAATCATCTAAATTTAATAAAATGAAGTATTATAGATGGTGATCAGTAAATTTAGTATAAGTTGATAATAAAATCAACTAAATTTAATAAAATGAATTATTAGTATATTTGTTTATAAGATACTATATATAATAGATATACAATAAGTTTTAATTTAATAGAGAAATAGTAAGGGGGCAAAAACAATATATAGAGATAGTAATATTTAATAAAAGTAGGAAAAAGAGCCACTTTTGAAAATGCACTATTTTTTTGAGGGTAAAAGAGCTGGGAATAAAGTTTCTTTTGGGAAAAAAAGAACCTTTTTAAAAAAGATTTGGGGAAAAAAGAACCTCCTTTAAAAAAAGCTCTAAAAAGTATGAAATAATTGATAAATTAAGCCTACTCAATAAAACCCTTTTTGAAGTCAGCACCATATTTTAACTCACTTATAATAGGTATTTATAATTTATATACTCAGTACTATATATTCTAAGTTGCTTATAGTTTACACTTGGACACAATTCAGACATAAGATATAATTTGTAATTTATGAGAAAAATTTTATAATTCAGTTTAAAATATGGCACCAACTTCAAAAAGGGTTTTATTGAGTAGGCTTAATTTATCAATTATTTCATACTTTTTAGAGCTTTTTTAAAGGAGATTCTTTTTCCCAATTTTTTTTCAAAGTCAGTTAAAAAGGAAAAGGTTTTCAATTTGATCTGTATGTATATTTTTTTCTGATTTGTTCATGCATAACTCTGAATATACTGGACCAATTTGGATAATAATCTTCAAAAATAGAGGATGCTCCAACTTAGGTTTCATTTTACTTTTGTAAGTATTAGTCCAATATCTGACCAAAAATTTATTAAGTATATTAAAATGAATTGGAAGTGATAGATAATTGTGAGACTAATAAAACTCCAGATAAACTTAATTCTGGCATTGATAAATCAATAGCTTTGAAGCAACTTTTGATATGATATATGTCCTATAGCTGAGGATATGTTCAAAATTCAGGCAGTATGAGATCATAGCAGTATGAGCTTAAATCATTATAGTTGGCTATCATTTTGCATAATTTGACTAATAAAATCAACTAAATTTAATAAACTGAATTATTTTAGATGGCAATCTGTGAATTTAGCATACATTTACTAATAAAATTACCTAAATTTATTAGAAATGAATTATTGTAGATGGTGATCAGTAAATCTAATATGGATTAACCAATAAAATCAACTAAATTTGATAAACTAAATTATTTTGGATGGTGAACAGTAAATTAGCATAGGTTGGCCAATAAAATTAACTAAATTTAATAAAATGAATTATTAGTATATTTATTTATGAGATACTATATATAAAATATATACAATAAGTTTTATTTTTATAGAGAAGCTAGCCAATTTACCCATGTTTTGTTATGGTGTTTATAGAAGTTCAGATATTCAAATTTAATAATTTAAATTTTATATTATAGATAAACAAAACACACTGCCAAATCTAATTTCTCAATTGAATCAACCAAAAACCACTCAGGTAAACCTAACTAAACTTTATCAAAACAACCAATAAATAATCATCCCTCAAACCTAAACTGTGTCCTATTGATTTGAACAAAAGCCATCTTCCACTCGGCCAAACAAAATAAACCTATCAAATCAATCAAATAATACCAAACTGCTACCTGAAACATCTCTTTTTACTTTAAAATCATTGAGTATGTGACAAGGGTGTTTAGCCTGGCAGGTAAAACTTCTTGCACCCTAGTGCATGTTTTGAGTTCAAAACCTGTACTGGCTAGAAAAATTCTCAGTGTGGTATATTTGTTCCAAGGTTGACCCACCTCAAATATTTAAACTTTTCTTTCTTGTGCTGCTCAGCTTTTAAATTTTTGAAATTGCATCAGTTGAATCAGCTAAAAAAAGTTTAATAAAAATCTAATTTTATCATGAATGTCAAATTGCCAGCAGCCAACATCTGAGTTGCCTGCTTCAGTGCCAGCCACTGTTCTCACCTGGAAAAGTGGGCTGGCACCGCTGAGTGTGTTTCACCCAGCAAACAAATGCTCTCAGGTAGGGTCCAGCCCTACCAATTTCAATGGGCAGTTTATTTTACCAAAGGATCTCACCAATCACCTTGCACATTCCCAGGTAGTGCTGCACAGCCCCTGGTGCTCCCATAGAGCAACATGCACTTCAGCTTTCACATTGATTATAGCATATTATTTCCATATAATGATTTACAAATTATTGAGGAGGTGTTGGCAGTGATGAAGCCTGCTAGCTTCATTGATTTTTGCCTCTATAAGGGGTATTTTGACCTTAGCTTCACTAATGAAGCTGATGCTGTGATGGTGGCATCTATCCCACTTGTATTTAAAAATACACCTTTGCCAACTATGAAAACTCAGTTGCCCACAGACACCACGCTGGTGGTACAGTTTTCAGGTTTACCTTCTCATCTCTCCCCTGCCATTTTACACAAGGAACTGGTGGATGGGTTAGCTGTGTATGGCTCTGAACCTGTCCTCCAGTTTGTGGTCCCAAATGGAGCCAAACTTCTCATTGTGCCATGTGCATTTGTGACAATTTTCCCATCCAACTGTGGAACTACTCAGGTGCTTTCACCCTGAACTTTCTTAAAAAATACCCTGATCATCAATTTTGGGCCCTCATCAAAGGTGGGTGGGCAGTTTGCCTTCCTGTTTTGGGTTAGATTACTCAAAATGGAAGTGCACTGCCCTTACAGAGGTTGGGAGCTTGGCCCCTGCCTCCTCAGCTGCTGGCAACTTTTTGGCTGCCTCACCCAAAATTTTTGCATAGGGTATAATCCTTCCACCCCACTCTTGAAACCTGTGGGTGTGGCTGAAGAAAATTAAGCTAATCAAAAGCCACAAACCTGAAAATCCAAGCTATCTGTCTCAGCTCAGTAAGCACCAAAAGCTGAATTTTCAAAAATTACAAATCTTATCTCACCTCCTGTCCAATCATCATCTGTCACTAGGCCAATCATGCCTGATCTAAACTCATTTGATGTTCTCAACTGGGTGGATGATAATGATTGCCTACATGGGCTAGATCTGGTATTCAAATGGAATTTTTTAATTTGTCATCAGAGTTAGCTCCTCATCATCATTTTAGCCCAAAAAAAGGGCTGTTCACAATACAAACCTCTGTTTGAGATGGCAACCAAAGCAGCGGCTGCCTAGAAAATACTTTATTGCAGCGTAGTGTTCAAGCTACACTGGGACCATTGAAAAATGGTTTTCTGGGCCCTAAATTCCAAGATCAATTCCCCTTTGCTGCAAAACAAGAGATTATTGTGATGGGCCATAAGGATATCAAATTAACTATGCAAGCTGCACAATTGTGTGGCTCTAATAGTGGTAAATCTTCTGAAGCCAAGACTGATTTTGGTCATCTGCCCAGTTTACTTTGCATGTTGAAAAATCAGCTAACTGATTATATTGATGCGTTAAACACAGATGAGATTATTGATGAGTATAATATTACTATTTTCAATCTCCAACCATATTCAGATGATACACCTACTCCATTCCTATCTGCACTTGCACATTCCCTCAAACACCCAATTTTCCCCCTTCCCCTCAGCTATGGTAGGCTAGGGGAACCTAGTCTAGCATGCTTGAGGTTAAACAGGTTTTTTAGCATATTTTGCTCTGTTTTTATCCTGCCTTTTTTTTTTTTGTTGGCAAAAAGGGTCCCATGGTCCCCTTGCCTCAAATAAATGAGTATGCGACATATCTTCCAAACTACTGAATCAACTTCTACTTAACTTGCCAAAAGTATCTTTATTAATTAGGTGAACCAAATCAGGTAGGTTTTTAAAATATATAAACCTAACATCCAGATACCAGTACTTTGCTATAGTCTTTAGTTTATCAGATAATAAGCTCACATTGTAGCCTATAGGCTGTGCCAGTGCTACTCTTGAGCTACTTGGACTAACAGCTTTGCTGTTACCCTAGTGGCCAGTGAGCTGATTATCCTAATTACTTAATCTACTTAAACTTAATATTGATTTTTGTTGAGTTTCAGGTGAGCAATTTGGTGAATTATTCAATGATATTTGTCAACTCTCACCCACTTGCCCAAATAGATTGAACCCATCAGGCTCAATAATTCAGATTCAATAAGATTCACCAATTCTCACCCACTTACCCAAATAGGTTGATCCTATCAGGCTCAAAGGTTTCAGATGTCAGTCAGTCAATCAGTGAGTATGTCAGGGAAATTTTTTATTAAGTAGATAGCGAAGGTTCAAAAAGGATATATACACATAGGGTTTTTTTAATAAAATCAGAAAAAAGATCTATTTTTAGAATGCACTGATTTTTTTAGAAAAAAACTATGGGTAAAGTTTTCTGAGAATATAAGAACCTTCTCCAAAATTTTTTTTGGGAAAAAAGAACCTCCTAAAAAAGCTCTAAAAAGTATGAAATAATTGAGAAATTATGCCTCCTTTATTAAAATCCTTTTTGAAATTGGTGCCATATTATAACTTATTTATAATAGGCATTTATAATATCTATACTCAGCACTGTATATTCTAAGTTGCTTGTAGTTTACACTTGGACCCAATCCAGACATAAGATATAATTTGTATTTGTGAGCAAAATTCATAAATCAGGTTGGAAGATGGCACCAACTTCAAAAAGGTTTCATTGAGGAGGCATAATTTCTTGATTATTTCATACTTTTTAGTGCCTTTTTAAAGAGGTTGTTTTTTCCATTTTTTATTTGTAGATGGTTATCAATAAAATTAAAAATTAAAAATTCTATTCAATCAATATAAATTATTAACCACTCAGCCATACCCAATTAAATCTATCAAAACAACTAAATCACTTAGCTAAAACCATCATATACCAAATCAAATAATCACAACAGCTTTGCAAACCAAAACTAAATGTATCAAAACAACCAAAATCACCAACCACTTACCAAAAACAATTAACTTATCAAATCGATCAATCACTAACAACTTTATTAAAACCATTAAGCTTATAAATCAACCTAAAACATTTAACCGCTTGCCAAAACCATTTAAACTAATCAAATCAACTGAATATCATACTTCTCAGCCATAACAATATACCAATATCTATTAAAAACATATATAATTTTCACTTGTTACATATATTTTTTTTATTTTATTATAAAAATTAAATATCTGACTTTGAGGTGCACACAGACCCCCTCACATCCACCTATATCTAAATTTTCAGAGCTCTACATACTGTAGTTTTAGCTGGACATTGTGCACACACATACACACTTGCTTTTATTAATATAGATCATTCACCAAATTGCTTACCTATAACTAATTTGAGTCTGGTAGGTTTAATCTATTTGGAAAAGTAGGTAAGAATTGGAGAATAATATAAAATAATTCATCAAATTGCTCACTCAAAACTAAACAAAAATCAGTACTAGAGTTTTAAGTAGATTAAGTAAAGTTAGGATAATCAGCTTGCCAGTTACAGGGGCAACAGTGAAGCATTAGTCTGAGTGGCTAAAGAGTAGCGCTGGCACAACCTATAGATTGACAGTGTGAGCTTATCATCTGATGAACTTTAAATACTGTAGCAAAGCACAGGTATCTGGATGTTTTGTTTATATAACTTTAAAAAAACTGCCTAATTTGGTTCCCCTAATCAATAAAATACTTTTGGCAAGTTAAGTAACAGTTAATTTAGTAGTTTGGAAGACATGTCACATACACAATGATTTTAAATATATAAAGAGATGTTTTGGGTAGCAGTTTTGGTGTTATTTAGTTGATTCAATAGGTTTATTTTGTTTGGCCAAGTGGTTGATGGCTTTTGTTCATATTGTTATTAACCAGTTTAGTTTTGAGGAGTGATTGTTATTAATTGATTTGATAAAGTTCAGTTAGGTTTAGCTGAGTGGTTGGTGGTTTTTGTTGATTTGATTGAGCAATTAGACTTGGCTGAGTGTTTGTTGTTTATTTATAATATAAAATTTAAAAAAATAAATTGAATATCTGAAATTCTATAGACACCATAGCAAGGCATGGGTAATGAATGCTAGTATAGGATAAAATAATTTATTTCATACACTATTACTCACACATCAAAGTTAAAAGAGCCTTAATTTTAAATTTTTAAATTTTATTTGAGGTGGGATGACCTGGGACAATACTGCACCAATTAAAGGAAAAAATTGATGTGAAAGGAGGATAAACATGAAAAAGTCCATGCATGGCATTCTGATAGGCCAGGAACTCCATGGACTACCTTGCTATCTTCTATCTCAGTTTGGGGCATTGGTGCTCAATGCTAACACAGTCATAGTCATCCTCTGCCCAAAGTTCATATACCAGATTAAACTCAGAAGGCATTAATCATTGTCATCTTCAACCCCTGGGTGTAACAAACGGGTTTGCGCCAATATTTCATAAGGAAAATGGGAAGTAAGAGCCTCATAGCTGACTCTACTAGGGACCAGCCTGACAGAGCCAATCCCAAACCTATCCGCTGAGTTTCATCATTGCCACGCCCCCTCAGATCACTGTCCACATGCTGTAGGAGGGTTCTGAGATCCACACCAATGCCACACTAAGCCCACTAGTGGAGCCCATATTCTTCAATTTGATTATATTACTTTTAAAATAAAATAATATTTTCTTTAAGCTATTTATTGAGTTTCAAAGATTTCATAGAAGACTCAACTGGCTATTCAGGTCAGCCTATCCCCAAATAAATAGTGCTTTTGCAAATATAAAATAAGCTTTCTTCTATGCCAAGTTTTTGAACTGTCCAGCACATCTCAGGTAAAGATTCCATTACTCATTGAATCATCATTCATGCTGCTTGTAAATCTGACATCATATTGACTTGGGTGCATTTTGGCTTCAGACAGTCAAATTTCCCTTTCTCTGATTCCCTCTCATTATTTTTTTCTTATAGATTCCATATTCAGATCTAGTACTAACTGATCCATAGCAATGTACAGATTGGGTACCACCTGATCCGTTACATCACCCCCTGTGAAAACTGGAATCCATGAACTATCCCTGTACATTGCATGCCATCTTCTCCTGTTTGCCACATCACCTCCTCCTCTAGCTCATCTTTTCATTTCACTTGCACATGTGGCCAGCCCTTCACCTATCTCCCAAGCTCTGGATCCAGCGCTCTGCGTTGATCCACCTGTTGCTTTTGATGGGCCAATGCCTGTTCCAAACGTCCCCATAACTTCTCCTTGGTATCCATCTGAGCACATATCATCTCATCCACCCCAGTACACTCCATCCACAGCTCCTCTGGACGCTCTTTGTGGATTTTCCTGTTGCTTCTGATGGGCCACTGCCCACTCCAAACTTTCCCATAGCTCTCCCTCAGTATCTGCCAGAGCATGCACCATCTTGTCTGCCCCCCAATACAACTCATCCACAGCTCCTTTGGATGCCTTTTGGGTATCCACCTGCTGCTTCTGATGGGCCACTTCCCACACCATACTCCTCTGTTGATTTTCCTTGATATCTGCCATGGCCTATGCCATTTCATCCGCCCCTGGTACAACTCATCCACAGCTCCTTCAGATGCTTTTTGGGTATCCACCTGCTGCTCCTGATAGGCTACTGCCCGCGCCATACTCCTCTGTTGATTTTCCTTAATATCCGCCATAGCCTGCACCATTTCATCTGCCTCCAGTACACTTCATTCCCAGTTCCTCCAGACACTTGAGCTAACCACATCTGACACTTCACTTGTGACACTTCTTTCAAACCACCGTAGAACCATTCCTCCCCTTTCAGAACCTCCACCTCCTTCAACTCACAGCCAGACCATTACTCCCCTTCCGGAACATCCACCTCCTTTCACTCACAGCTAAACCAAGAAAAAGTTGAGTTGAGTCTAATAAAACAAACAGGTTCACACCAATATTCCATAAGGAAATTGGAAAGTAAGAGCCTCATAGCTGACTCTACTAGGGACCAGCCTACCAGAGCCAATCTCTAAACCAATCTGCTGAGTTTTTCATTGCCACACACCCTTAGATCACTGTCCACATGCTGTAGGAGGGTTCTGAGATCCACGCCAACGCCACACCAAGCCCACTATTGGAGCCCATATTCTTTGATCTGATTATATCACTTTTAAAATAAAATAAACTTTTCTTTAAGCAATTCTTAATTGAATTTAGGGATTTTGTAGAAGACTCAACTGGCTAATAAGGCCAGCCTATCTCCAAGTAAATAGTGCTTTTTCAAATATAAAATAGGCTTTCTCCTATGCCAAGCTCTCCTGAACTGTCCAGCACATCTTGGGCAAAGATTCCATTCCCCATTGAATCATCATCCATGCCACTTGTAAATATGATATCATATTGACTTGGGTGCATTTTGGCTTCAGACAGTCAAATTTCCCTTTCTCCAATTCCCTCTCATTTGGGTTTTTTCTTATAAATTCCATATTCAGATCTAGTACTAACTGATCCATAGCAATGTACAGATTGGGTACCACCTGATCTGTTACACTGGGACCAGGAACTTTAAGTTAAGCGCCTTTTTTTAGGCAATCCCTATGAGCTTGGGGTGGTGTTTTGGGGGCTTTGGGGCTTTTTGATTACAATTATGATGTCATATTTTGATTTGCTAATAGTGACACTAAGCTTGATTTGTTCAATAATTTTGTGTTTTGAGTTAATTTAAAGTAAAGAATATTTTAGCATGATTCAGTGGTTCAAATCAATGGTGATTTGAAGCTTAAACTGAACCCAATCAGATTTTGAGATTTTGTTAGTAGGGCAAATTATCTTTCATATGCATAGCTTTTACACCCCCCAATATGGTGAAATGACAACTAATTGGAGGTATTCAGAGAATTTAAAAAATAAGTTAGTATTGATTCTCCATTTCTCTAATACTAATTAATTACTATATAGATATATAAATATTTGACATCAGATAATTTTTATCTAATTTTTAGTATATATAGATATTTAAAACTTAACCACAAAATTTAACCAATAAAATTGCAACTGATTTAAGCTTTACTGATGAGCTTACTATAAGTTATTGTTAGAAATTGGTTTTTTAAAGCTATTAACAATATTAACATGTAAATAGCTATAGCGTTTTAGTAAGTTATTTCCAACAATATATATCAACCTAAGTGTTATAATAAAAGTATAACAACTAAAGATTGCATATTTTTATGAAGTATTTTAGTATAATACCTCCACTTTAAGTATAGAATTATGAAACTCAATGCAAAGATAAGCACATTAATAGTTTTTAGTTTTTTAGGAAATTTACTCATTAGATATATGTTTACAGTAATTATCCTCACCTAAATTACAGAATTATAATAATTTCAAATTTAAGGTAAGCGCTTTTTAGTTAATAGTTATTAAAGATTTAAGAAAACATTCACTATATTGTAGTCTTGATTGTCCCCACTTAAAATTCAGATTTGTAATTTCAACTCAAAGGTAAGCACTTTTTAGTTTTTAGTTATTTAAGATTTAGATAACATAATAATTTGATTGTTGTTTTTCTTGTCTCCACTTAAATTTCAGATTTGTAATTATAGCACAAAGGTAAGCACTTTTTAGTTTTTGGTTATCCAGGATTTAGAGAAAATATTCAATAGATTGTTACTTATTCATGCTTAAATCTGCAGATTATAATTTTATTGCACAGGTAAGCATATTAAGAGTTTTTAGTTATTTAGGATTTAGGAAAAACTTTCAGTAGATAGATTTTTTATGATTGTTGCTAAATTTCAGAATTATATTATCAACACAAAGTTTAGCATTTTAATTTTTTTTGTTAACTGAGGGAAAATATTCACAAAATATTTGTTTTTATTACTTTAGTAATAAAAAGTAATTTTAGTTGATAGTTTTTGAGATTTTTGATACCAGCATGACATTCTTAAAATTGAGGAATGCTATTGCACTCATTTTAAGGCAAGCTTTTTATTGGGTTTTTTACCTTTTACTATCTATAGCTATTAATTTATTAATTGTATTCAAAATTTGTTTCCAGTATGATCATCTGTGATTTGATTTGTTATTGTTATATTCAAGATAAGTTTTTGATGAACATACTTATTTTTTACTGGATGTTTGTTGCCAGTATGATCATTTTGTAATCATCTAAAATGATTGAAATTTTTTTTTAATCTGAGTTTTGCTTCTTATTTGATAATAAAGTTAGTAATTTTATTAAATTTGATTTCAGTATAAACTATTATAATTTTCCATTTTTACTAACACTATCAGGTTAAGTTTTTAGTATTTTATTTGCTCTAACATAAAATAGTAGCTATGTTTCTTTTGATTTCACCATAAGCTGTTTCATCTTATATATTTGTTAGTATCATTTTTTGATAAGTTTTAGTCTTTTCTAAAAGATCTACTATGATATGTTAATATATGTATTGCTTATTTTGAGCAGTGATAAATTGGTGGCTATTTAAATTATGCTTAGTTTTCTCCAAATTAAATATTTAGCAATTTAATCAGTATCAATGATTATAAATTTCAGAGAATACTGTCTTTATTCTATCATGACTATATTAAATTGTTTGCTAATTTAATGACTGGCTTATCCTGATATCTATAATTAATTTCTACTATATTTCACCTAAAATAAATAACCTTGAATAATTACAATATAATCTGCACTAAAGCGCTTGGTCTTATTGATATACTCAGTTTTCTTGAGTTTCTGAGCTTAATTATATTAAGGAGTTTTTATTTGGAGTTAAACTGCTATTTTCTTAGCCATAAGGGCAACAGCAAATCTGTTAATCTGAGTGGCACAAATGATAATTTATGGTAATAAACCATACTGTTATAATTATTTAAACCTTACATCATTTCTCAGAGTTATGTTAAATAGTAATAAGTTAGCTCTTAGGCCATGAGGGTAACAGCAAAGCTGTTAGTCCAGGTGGCAAAAATGATAGTTGTTTAAGGTAATTGGGGCTCATAGCGTAGCTACAGCTCAGCCCTAAGGCTTTGCCAGTGTGAGCTTATCTTCAACTCCTGGGACCAGGAATTTAGGTACATGCCTTTTTCATAAGCAATCCCTCTGAGCTTAAGGTGCTGTTTTGGGGGGCTTTGGGGCTTTTCAATTTAAATTATGATGTTATATTTTGATCTGCTAATAGTGATACAAAGCTTAATTTGTTCAATAATTTTGGGTTTTGAGTCAATTTAAAACAAACTTTATTATAGAATAATTCAGTGATTCAAACAATGTTAATTTAAAACCTAAATTGTTTCCAAACAGATTTCAAGTTTTTGTTAGTAGGGCAAATTATCTTTCATGTCATAGTTTTACTACCCCCACCCTAGAAAAATAACAGCCAATTGAAGGTATTCTGAGTATTTTTAAAATTAGATTCAGATAGATTCTCCAATCTACTATAATAATATAGGTTGATTTATATGCAAGGTACATTGACCAGGGATGGACAGTATTGAAACTCAAAAACAAAAAAATAAAATAAAATAACCTGATCAAAAGAATGACCAGGAAGACAAAACAAAAACAACAAACCAGGCAGTGAGTGGAAACTGCTAACTCACCATGGCTGAGGGTGAGGGGGTTTGGGCTGTTTGTCTACAGATGAGTTCACCATGACTATGTCATGTTGGTTGGTGAGACAGACTAAAGCGGAGAGCCAGGGCATTGGGGCATCAGCATAGTGTGGTTGGATGGCAGTGTAGTATGAGTTCTCCACCTCCTCATCAAGATTAGTGTGGCAGACCACTTCAAAAAAATTCTGCTACATGAAGTTCAGCTTGAATGCAGGCTTTGGGGAGTTAGGAAAAATCAGAGATACTCTGGTGGGCGATTTTAGCAGATGGGTTAAGATATTCTAGTTTAGTTTAATGCATGACAGCATCTTCAGCATTGTCAAATAGTTTTGAGATATCTCTGCAGAGAGATTCAGAGAAATTGGGGGGAAAGTAGAGTGTGGGCATCCCTAGTTGATATTGAGCCACTGATTTGGCCACTGCTTTGTATAGTTTTGGGAATTGGGGAGAG
Source organism: Massospora cicadina (assembly GCA_022478985.1). Lineage (NCBI taxonomy): Eukaryota > Fungi > Entomophthoromycota > Entomophthoromycetes > Entomophthorales > Entomophthoraceae > Massospora > Massospora cicadina. Next base: position 14,885 of record JAKSZP010008768.1, read on the forward strand.
GCCATCGCAGCTAAGATGAGCTGGTAGTCACTTTGGTAGGTGGTGGCATTGAGTTTAGGAGTGAAATGTTTGGGGGTGGGGTTTTATTAAAATCAGAAAGGAAAAATTTGGCCTGACCATAATTGAACTGACCAAGAGGTTGACCAGTTTTCTCACTCATGATAACATTACCTGATTTGTCAATATCAGCTAATAAGTCCCATAGATTCTGGTTTATGATAATATTGGTGTTAGAAGTTGGGTGGGTGGTGGTGGGCAAATGGGTTGCTTGGGAGCATATAGCATCCAAGCCTGACTCTGATTGGCAGGAGTAGAATTGGTTGGGTCAATGTGGGTGGTTGATTTGGTGGAAGCCAATTTCCACTCTGGCCCATAAAATGAGAATATTAGGTGGGAGGGGGCAAAAAAATACCCCATTTGAAACCCATTGAATGTGGCTCCAAAGCTGCATCAGAGGAAATGGCTTGGGGGCATGATTTTTTGGAATGGTCAAGTCCAAAACAGAGGGGACAAATTTGATGACCATTATCCACCCAAGCCCAAAAAAAGTGCTCAGGCGCTGCTGCAATATAAGCATGGAGGGGATTTGGTGGGCTATGGCAGGGTGGTGTGGGATAATGGTGGCAGTTGCATGAGGGGCAGCAAGGTGCTCCACACTAGAGGGAACAGTGAAGATGAGGTTAGGCTGAGAGCTATACACCATAAGCCCCACCATCAGCTGATCATAAAAAACTTGGGGTAGGAGGTGGGAAGGGATGGATGCAAAGGACACCACCATTGTGGTGTCTGTAGGCAGGCAAGTTTGGGTAGCAGGGATGGGAGTATTTTTAAAGATAAGTGGAGTAGAAGCTGCTGCTGCAGCGGCCTCCTCTGTCTGGAATCCAATATTGAAATACCCTTAAAAGGGAAGAAATTGATAAAGCCAGTCAGCACAAATGCAGCAGTGGCTAATTCAATAACTGACTTGTCAGCATAAGGAAACAAATGCCCATAGTCAACTCAGAGGCAAAATTGGGTTTTTGATTGAGGGAGGGAAAGAGGATGGGGGTAAGAAGGGTGGATGCATGCCAGATGGAGTGCTAAATCCTGTGGGGGGACAAAATGGCTGGATGAAGACGGTGGGCTATTTGACCCCATGTGAACGCATTTTTTACAGGGTGGAAAATGTTAAGTGGTGGAGCACCACTTCCACACATTGGAACAGCAGGCTGACCTGTGAACATATCATAAAAGGGTGTGGCCATATGGTGGTGGTAGATTAGACTTTTCTTAATTAAATCACTCAAAAGTGAACTTGAGTAGAAAGAGATTACTATAATAATATATAATAATTTAAAATGATGTACCAATCAGATAAAATTTTCTATATTAATTTAAATTTCCTTATTATACAAATCTAATCAGATTACTAATCTAATTTCAAAAGTTTATATAAAGTTTAAAGCCACTCTTACTACCTAATCTGATAATTAGAATATTTAAGTTTTGTTTACAAAAAATAAAAATTAATTTGATTTTAATTTCAGACAGTGATAATTTTGGTTTAGCTTTATTTTAGTAATAGTAACCTAATCTGGTTTCTAATTTCAGAAAGCAAACACTTAAAGTTTAGATCCATTCTTACTAACCTAATCTTATAATTAGAATATTTAAGTTTTGATAATATAAATACAGCTGATTGGTTTTCTTTTTATTATGATACTATAGCTATATATTTATCAATCTAATTAGAATCATAATGGCATACATTTTGATTTATAATATATAAGCAGCTAATTGGAAAAACCTTTTTAGTATAGTAATAGTATGAATGTAAATTACTACTATTAACCTAATTGATTTCAGAATGTTTTTTAATCCAGATTAGATGCAGCCAAATAGATTTGTCTTCTTTTTATAGCACTAGTAGTCCCAACCTAAAGGGGGATACACCAATCTAATAGATTTGTCTTCTTAATATAACCATAAACTTTTATTTTACTAACTAAAACTGATTTCAGAATGTGTTTAGATTTGATTTGATCTATATCATGTAAAGCTAATTGGATGATAATTTAGTATACAACGTTATAATTATTAATATGGTTTTGTTTTGGTTTTTAAGTTTAAAATTGATATGTATTGAATGCATCCAATTGGATAGATATTTCAGAGTCAATCTATTAAGGCTGACTAGCTATATCCTAATTCAAATTAGGCAAGATAATTAATTAAGCTCACTTTAGTATGAGCCTCTTAGTACTAGCAAAATTGAGTCAGTTTTTTATTTTATTATATCAAAAGTTAATTTCATAAATGGAGCTGACTATATTATAAGTATAATTGTTGGGACCATCTAGTACTAAAAATATATTATAAGTATAATTAGGCAAGAGTTACATATATATAGAACTAGCTATAATATAAGTCTAATTAGGTAAGATTTGTGTAGATAGAACTAGCTATATTCTAAGCCTAATTCTAAGCCTAATTAGGCTAGATTTGCATAGATAGAACTAGCTATATTTAAAGCCAAATTAAGCAAGATAGTTTAAGCTTACTTCAGTTTGAGCCTCTCCATATTAGCTAAGATGAAGTCTTTTTTGCTTTTTGTATCTTAAGACTTACATTTCATAAATAGAAGTTAAATTGATATACCTTATTGAAAATTAACTAAAAACTTAAACTGATAGATTTATTCTGCTGTTATCAATGTAAGTAATAAAAATTAAAGGTAATTATAGTTTTTGGTTTGTATAGCTTTTGAGTTCTTAAATTCTTTTTATTTTAATTTCCCTATTAAGTATTAGATATACAGTCATTTATTAAAGTTCAACTACTTAATTGAGGTGCATAAATCAAACTTAGGCTTATATCACTTTTTGGTTTTGTTTTGTATTTTCTATGCTAAACCATTGCTTATAATGTATTATCTTCTCATAATCTTTGTTATAAAGAAAAAGTTCAGCTCAAAGCTGTACATATCAGTTAAAATTTTATTTTTAAGGAAGTATTTACATAGTTTTTGTTAATATTATTATTTTGAGGATAGAATCCTATTGAGATTCTTATATAGGCAATTAATGTCTATAAAGAGAATGTATAATCATTCTAAGCTTTTTATAGTTTTTTAAATATGCTTTAGTGTTTAAGGATTCAAAGTTAAGTTATAGCCTATAAATATAATGCTAAAATAAGTAACAATATTTTTTTAATAAACTAAGATACCTTATATCATTATTGGATAGTGATATAGAATAGAAAAAAGATTAGCTGAATATGTAAGGCAGTAATAATCTATTTTATTTGTAAAGTAAAAAATTTTATTGGCTTTCACCAGAGTTAAAGCCAGAAAAATTTTATTTTTTTATTGGTATCAAATTTTTTTTACTTCTTCAATAGGTTATATTATGCTTTTTTATTTTAATGAACATGATTTTAATAACTCTACTTGAAGATAGTTTTATGGTAATTTAAACCTGTCAATAATTTTGATGGCTCCATGAAGGTGGAGCTATTTTTCTCTTAATATTAAACTTTTTAGCTCCAGTAAGAGGTGGAGCTATAGCATTTTTTTAGGACAAAATAATTTGTTTGGCTCCAGTAGAAGATAGAGCTATATCATTTATTAATGCTTTTAGTTTTTTGGCTCCAGTGTTAGGTGGGCTATGTTATTTTTGAAGAATAATTATTTGGTTGGATTATTAGGAGGCATGGTTATACTTTTTTCTTATGATAACAATCTGTTTAGCTCCATTAAGAGTTAAAGCTATGCCATTTTTTCTTAAAATAAGTAATTGTTTGGGTTAAGTTAAAGGGAGCTATGCCTTTTTTAAGACAAACAAGTTGCTTAGCTCCAGTGAGAAGTTGAGTTATACTATTTTTTATCCAATTGATTTTGTTTGGCTCCAGTAGGAGGTGCAGCTTTACTATTTTTTCCTAAGATAATTTTAATTGTCTGACTCCAGTATGAGGTAGAGCTATGTTATTTTTTCTAAAGCAAATAATTTATTTGACTCCAGTATTAGTTAGATATGTCATTTTAAAGAAAATAATTCATTTTGGCTCCAGTAGGAGGCAAAGTTGTGCTGTTTTTTGCTAAGATAATAATTTTTAACTCCAGAAGGTGTGGAGCTACATTATTTATTCTTTTTGAAAAAATAACAGTTTGGCTTCAAAAGGAGCCAGAGCTATGCCATTTTAAAAAGCAAATAATTTTTTTGGTATAGTGTTAGGTGAGCTATGCTATTTCTTAAGGCTTTTTTAGTTGTTTCCAGTAGGAGGCAGAGTTATGTTATTTCAAGATAATAAATATGTTTAGCTCCAGTAGAAGATAGAGCTATGGCATTTATTTCTTAAGACAACTAATTTTTTTGGCTCCAGTAGGAAGCAGAGTTATATTATCTTTAAGATAATAAATTTGGGTCATTCCAGTAGGAGGTGGAGCTATAGTATTTTTTATTAAGGCAATTGTATTGTTTGGCTCCAGTAGGAGGTGAAGCTATGTCATTTATTTCCCAAGACAATTCCTTTGTTTGGATCCTTTAGATAGCAGAATTATGTTATGTTTAAGATAATAAATTTGGGTCATTCCAGTAGGAGGTGGAGCTATAGTATTTTTATTAAGGTAATTGTATTGTTTGGCTCCAGTAAAAGGTAGAACTATGGTAATTTTTATCAAGGAAACTGTATTTTTTGGCTCCTTTAGGAAGCAGAGCTAAGCTTTTTTAAGATAATTTAATTGGTTAGCTCCTGTAGTAAGTGGAGTTATGGCATTTTTTCCCTCAAGGTAGCTACTTTAGGTAGTCTTAGTTCAAAATGGAGCTATAACATTTTTCTTAAAGCAAATAACTCTTTTGGCTTTAGTATAGAATGGAGTTGTGCTACCTTTTCTTATAAGTTTTTTGGGGTGGCTTTTAGGATGATAGACATACTTATATTAGTTTAATATATATACATATATACATACATACATATATATATATATAATGTATTAGTTTTTGCATTGAGTGCATATAATTCTATATTATATTATAGAGGGGAAAATTTTTTTATAAGTTTATAAATGCAAAGTTATAATAGATTTTTAATCTTATCATAATGGCAAACAGTTTTTAATTTTAAGAGATAATGCTATAATATTTTACTTATAAAGATCATAAATTTTTTAATATTATAGAAGTTTGTGCTTTAAGTATTTTCTCAAATAAAAATAATGCATACTATAAATGAATGTACAATCTGGGGCAAAAATAATACATACTATAAGAAAATTTGCAAAAACATTGAATATAAAAAATATAGGTATTACTATTAGAAAAAATTTGTACATAAGTTTAGTTTTTATATACTATAAACACTTCTATCAACCTTTATAAGTTATATATGACTTAAAGCAAACATTGCTTATTTAAATTCAAAAGTAAATATTATTCCATACATTTAAGTATTGCTAACTGACTTTATTTTTATATTATACAGTTTCAAACCACCTTTTATTGTTACATTTTTAGTAATTACTTTATTATTGTTTCAATATACTTTTTTAGATAAAAGTGGTATGTTATTATATTTTAAAAATTTTCAAGGCTGATAATTTAGTATAAATGATAGTCTATAAATTTTATAAAAAATAAAACTTATAAAGATTTAGATTTAACTATAAAAGTTGCTATCTATCTAGTATATAAGTATATTTCAAATTAGTATTAGTGATAATATTTTATTAGGCTTATGATGCTGTAAAAATTTATTTTGGTAGTTGTTATCAGCAAGCAACCTAGTAACCTTTTTACTGCACAGGTTCAGTTTCCTTGTGCACTTTGTTGCATTGTATAGAATAGATTATTAATTGATAATAGTATGGAGACTATTATCCATAGTTGAGTATGAATTATATTTTGGCCCAACGCTCAGCCAGTATTCCTGATTAAATACTCATAAAGTTGTACTTGTAGGAATTTGTTCCTGATGCTCTTGTCCACCCAATCTTTGCTGACTTACCCCAGTAACAGTCTCTTTGGTCCAATGTACAGTCAGCAGCTATCCCCAATTGTGGCTCCTTCTTCTCTAGATCCATGCTCAGATCTTTACTATTTTATCTAAGAGTCTTCCAATTATTGCCCTCTGCAGTAATATCCTTGAGACAGAACAAAACAATGAAAGCTGATGATAGTTTAGCTATATACCAAATGGATAATACTACTGTTTTTGACTTCTTTTCTTATCTTCTGGCTTCCTGCCATACAAGGATCTTGGTCTACCTGACTGATTAAATACTTATCACCTGTATCAACCCCAGGATTGGTGAAACCAAATGGAAAGTCAGGCTGATCTGTATTTATTCCAAAATGCTATTTTAATGTCCTTTATTATAGTAAATCCTAGGGAATATATATAGTGGGGAATTTAGCTGTCTAACCCTCAGTTGACACCTCTTCAATGAAACAGCAGCTGTTGCCATTGAATCACCCATCCTTGTCTCAGCATCGATGTTCTTCCCCATCCTGGCTAGGATTCTGTTATTGGACATCCTTGAGACCTAAAATGGAAAGAGTCAGAAAATGTGTCCATAACGTTTTACTCTAAATCCAAGTGAACCAACCATATTTAGCTAGCAACCTTATTAGGTAATGTGACTTATTACCCATTATGGCAGGTCACTCACCAACTGATTGATTTGCTAGTTGCAGGTGGCATCACTTACCTTGCAACTTGCTATTCATTCCCAATTAGTTGGTGATGAAACCTGACCAATCCTAATTGGTATACCTGATAGTTAATCACTATCAGATGCCCCTATTTTGTCAGTAACTCTGCTCAAGGAGATCTTAAGTATTCATCCAGATTGATCCCCCAATGGATATGACCAGGAGAATATCCCAAAATCCCCCAAACATAGTTACTCTGAAACTTGGGTTAACCGATTTTAGATCCACTTTGCCTTAGGGAATTTTCCCCTAGCAATACCAGGTAATCTAGCAGTCTGGGAATATGGGAAAAAATCCCAACACATCCCCCTCTTGCCTAGATTTCCGGTGAGAAAAGGACTGGGTCATAAGAACACCACTTTGGACATTTGGTCAAATACTTCATTGGTTCAAGTGGAGTACACTTGTCAATAATCAACGCTGCTTGGGATGACCTTCAGCATATGGCATTCTTCCTCTTCCTCCTTGCTACCACCTTCTCAGAGCGCGGTCCTCAAGATCTACTGTCATTCCAGGCTGATTGATTTACTCATGACAATATTAGTCCCAGGATCTGGTTTATCCCATTAATTTTGAGTTTAATTTATCTGAAATTGGAACTTAATGGATTGTAAAGTGCATAATGTCAACTTTCATATAAGTCCAACATCCATCCTCTTGTCCAGCTCATATGTCAAATTCCAAGTTGTGATACCAGCAGCTTCTAAATAGTTTGTCTGATCAAGACCTCCATCTCTTCCAGAAGATGAGTCAGGATTCATGGAAAACCTCTTCTATGATCCTTCCAGGACTTATATGCCTAGTCTGATGCCAGCAGCTAGTCCTTCCATCAAATTACTAGAAATGGTAACTAATCCCTCCATGACCAGGCTGTCTATCATTTTGAACAACTATCAGCCAATTCTTCCTCTGCCATCAATTTCAGAGTTGGACTTTGAAACTCTCCTGGATTTGGCTTCTTTTGCTGATGCTCTGAACATAGTCATAGATACTTCAGAGATTATGCCAGTTGCTTTATCATTCATTTCTTGCTGGGTCAGAGCTACTTCCTGAGTTCCTCTTCTGACTTGGTCAATATTAAAAACCTGCTGTTCTGGTCTCCAAGCTCACCATTGATAACATCATTCACTTTGAGCTCCCCTAAGCTGAACTCTGGCAAAATTCAACAAGGCTTTGACTCTAGTGCTGAATCCCTCTGATCTTGATGACATCCTGGATTAGGATACCACTGCTTATGCTCTTTGCTTTGCTGGCCAAGCTCTTTGAAGTTGGTCCACAAAGCTTCCAGCCTCACCTGGGTTCCACCATTCATTCATCTTTAGCTTCCATGAATCCCATAGTTATCGTTTGCAGGATGCAATTCTCTCTATACACAACTACCTCTTCTCCAGCACTTCCCATCGGTATCTTACGCTGATGGCATTGATAGGGGGCATGATTTGGTAACTACCATCAAGCATCCCTTCTTTGTTGCTGGCCAATATGTCCAGTGTCCTTAATGAAGCCTGTCATTAGGCGCTCAGGACTAATCTTCTTGCTCCAGTGCCATATTGGGATTACTCAGGATTATTCACCAATTGCCTCTTTTTATACTGTTGTTTTCCTCCCCGCTCTGAGGTTTTACAATTGGCTTCATCTGACATCT
>JAKSZP010008769.1:0-23118 GCA_022478985.1 Massospora cicadina
TTCATTAATACCAGCATACAACGCCATGTTCATTTTGTTCCTTTTTTGTTTCTGTCATGTATCAGAGATGGCGTTGTATACGGATTTTAATTTTTTGTGATTTTCTTACTTTTCCAATGCGCGAGGAAACTTCTCGAGGCCGAGACGAACAAAAAAATTCATCAAAAGCAGTCAATCCGTTCTCGAAGTATCATCAAAAAAGCCGTTCCATAAAAAATGTATGGGAAAATGAATTTTCTTCATAAATTTTTTTTCGTGAATTTTTCCCATGTTTTAATAGTTATTCTGCTATTCGGGGCGGAGACAAATCCAACAAATCAAAGATCATAAAAATCGATCCAGCCGTTCTTGAGTTATAAATGGTGTAACTAACCCGACTTTGTTTTATATATATAGATATCAAATCAGCTGAATATCAAGCTGCTCAGCTGTAACAATATAACGAATACCATCGAAGTATATATAGGATTTTCACTTGTTACATATAAAACTTTTTATTTTACTATTAAAATAATATTTTTAAAATTTATAAACCTTCTCAGGCATGCACACAACAACTCAACAAAGTTTCATCACAATTGGATGAATGGTATAGGAATGCATTCGGGACAGACATACAGACATTCGTTTTTATATATATAGACTAGCGGAGTTGCTCGTGCTTCGCTACGGTGTCTAGAATTTCAGGTGTTTCGAATTGATTAATTTAGATTTTATGTTAAACTTAACTACTCGGCCAAATTTAATTGCTTAATCGAAGCAACCAAAACCACCAACCACTCAGCTAAAACTAACTGAACTTATTAAATCAACTAATAACTAATCACCCCCAAAGCTAAAGTTGTATCCTATCGATTCGACCAAAGACCATCAGCCTACTCGGCCAAATAAAATAAACCTATCAAATCAATCAGAATTCAAATTATTTTAGCCTTTATATTGGTAGATAGTTATCAATAAGTTCAGAAACCATTAAACCTATTAAAAATTCCAACCTCCAACCACTTAGCTAAAATCTATTAAGCCTACCAAATTAACTAAATATCAATCACTTATCTGAAACTATTGAGCCTATCGAATAAACCAAAAAATAAACCACAACTCAGCACAAACCAATTATTGAACTTACAAAACAGCCAAAAACTACCAACCCCTTATCAAAACCTATGAAAAAATCGAATTAAATGAATATGAAAATACCCAAACAAATTGCTATATAATTACCATTAGAAATATATGTTCTAGTACTAAAAAAAAGAAATATATGTTCTAGATCTTATATAGAACTGAGATTTAAATTTATATTATTATATTAAATAATTACATATCAGCATTCCGTTCCTAAACTATAGAATACTTGTGCAAAGTTTGGTTATTTTTGTTTATTTTCTCGAGATAAGGCATCTGATATAAATAAATAAGCAGAATGACAGTTTTGTAAAGAAAAGTTTAGCTAATTCTTGTTGATACCCAGTTTAGCACAGATTTGTTTTTGGGCTTAAAGTTCATCTGATAATCTCATAATTTTTATATTTGTAGACGGTTATCGATAATATCAAAAAAATCAAATCATATTGAATCAATATAAAATTACCAACCATTCAGCCATACCCAATTAAACCTATCGAATTAACTAAACCATTTAACTAAAACCATTAGATTAAAAATCAACCAATCACCAACCGCTTCATAACCAAAACTAAGTGTATCGAAACAAACAAAATCACCAACCACTTACCAAAACCAATTAAATTATCGAATCAACCAATCACTAACTTATTTATTAAAACCGTTAAGCTTAATCAACTCTAACCACCAACCGCTCAACAAAACCATTTAAATATAAATCAAACGAATATCAAACTTCTCGACTGTAACAATATACCGATTTCCATTAAAAACATGTATGATTTTCACTTGTTACATATAAAACTTTTTATTTTTCTATGAAAATTAAAAATCGGGCTTCGAGGTGCACACGGACCCCCTCCCGTCCACCTATAGCCAAATTTTCAGAGCTCTACATGCTTTAGCTTTGGCTGGGCATCGCGCACATACACGCGCGCACACATTTGCTTTTATATATATAGATAAGCTCATAATGTAGCCTATAGGCTGTGCCAGCACTACTCTCAAGCCACTCGGACTAACAGCTTCACTGTTGCCCTCGTGGCTGGTGAGCTGATTATCCTAACTACTTAATCTACTTAAACTCTAATACTGATTTTTGTTTAGTCTCAGGTGAGCAATTTGGTGAATTATTAGATAGTATCGCCAATTCTCACCCACTCAACCAAATAGATTGAACCCATCAGGCTTGATAATTTCAGATTCGATAAGATTCGCCAATTCTCCACTCACCCAAATAGATTAAACTTATCAGACTCGATTAGCTTCAGGTGAGCAATTTGGTGAATTATTCAATGATATTTATCAATTCTCACCCACTCGCCCAAATAGATTGAACCCATCAGGCTCGATAATTTCAGATTCGATAAGATTCGCCAATTCTCACCCATTCACCCAAATAGATTGACCCTATCAGACTCGAAGGTTTCAGATGTCAGTCAGTCAGTGAGTGAGTGAATGTGTTTTATTAAGTAGATAACTATATAAGATATACAAAGTAAGTAGATATGTGAAGTTTTTATTGTTTAAAAAAGCAGGTTAAGCTTTTTATTTTATTCGAGGTGGGCCGACCTGGGGGACGATACCGCACCTATTAATGGGAAATCGAATGAATGGGAAAGGAGGATAAAATCCGGAAAACCTCCATGCGCGGCGTATGATAGGCCAGGAACTCCATGGACCGCCTTTGCTATTCGCTATCTAATTCGGGGCACAGGTTAAGCTTTTTACCAAGTCTAGATTTTGTGCTAGTCGCTATGGATTATATTTTTAGAATAGAATGATATATGAATTATCAAATGAAGTTATAGCCTAGAATCTGAATCAGAAAATAATAGGTAGGACTAGTCATAGCTAAATTTAATAAAAAATACATTATAAGTAAAGCTTACTTTTTTACTAACTAAGCATAACTATTTTATTCATTTTTAATAGATACAATATGGAAATATAAGGTCTTATCATTTCAGAGAAATATAGCAAGCAAAAAATACAAAATTCTAGTATAAAAAGTTCTAAAAAGTATATATATCATTTAGTCTTATTCAGATATTAGCTATACCATATTTCTCTCTTGCAAACATCACTTTTTAAATCAAAAAGTGAACTGAACAAGAATTGAGAGAGCAACCAACTGCCAGTGCGCACTGCAATTATAGAGCAGTGAACCATGGCCAGCCACCCAAGCATATGGAAGTCAATTTGCCCATCTGTGTGCAGCACATAAAATGGATGACTTGCCTGTACCAATATCAAATAACTATAATAATATGAAGGATGCTAATATGGATATACCATCTAATGAACTTCCCGCTGGCCCAAGCCCTCACACAACTAATAATGGGGAAGGGTAATACAACCTGTGTACGTTGAGTAACAATTTGGTGACAGGAACAATGATGAAATGTGTATTGGAATTTTGTGAGAAATTCTATAAGCAGGTGTGATGAAGGCTACAAAATTATTAGTTCTGTGGCTCTAGCAAAGATTGACACAATTGCAATGAAGTTATTAGTTTCATTGCTATAGTTGTTTCCAATCAGAAATACAGAATCCTGTAAGAAAATAGACCAAAATTAAACTACACAAGATGAGAATTTTGGTACTTTATTAATTAAAGACTAGAGATATTTATAAGGAGAAAATTTAGGTGTTCTTTGCAATAATTTCCTTGATCTGCCCAAAGGCAAGATCTTTCCTACCAGAGGACCAATATTGTTGATTATCATTATTATTATAATATTCATGATGATCATATCTAATAGAGTTCTAGTTAAATGCAATTGACCTTCTTAATGAGGCCTAGCTCCTTTGAAACAATTAGTCATTTCAAATTGCTTGGCCATCTCAAATTACTGAGTTTCTTTGGGTTGATTAAATTTAGGAGGTCAATAACTCTGAAGAGTCTTTCTTCAGTCAAATTGAGAATCAGAAATATTAGATTTAGATTTCTCCATCTTATTAGACTGAGATATTGAATCTCATCTAGAGTATTTTTGGTCATCCTAGTTGTATCTCCAACAATGCCCCCCTCAAGATCTTGCCTAGGGAGCACATACTTGCAAAGAAACCTACTATGCACTCTATTGATAACAGTACCAGTATCAATAGAGGCAATGGAGTATTCAACACCCCAACGATAGATAATATGGTAAGGACCAGCCCATAAGGGGTCCAGTTTATGAATTCTTCTCCCAGCCTATGGTGGTAGAAGAGTACAAGGTCTCCAACTTGATATTCTGGTAACGTAGGTCTACTAGCGTTGGTTTGGGTTCCTTCCTTCAAGGTGGTAGTGGCAAGAGAACTTGAAGCTAATGCTTGTAATCAGATTATTTCATCAGCCAGTCTCCTCATCGCTAAATCAGTGGTTTGCGGGGTAGCCTCTTCAAGTATAGGTTGTACACTTGAAGGGAGGATAGGTTCCTGACCATATAAAGCTTTAAATGGAGACATTCCAATAATACAATGGTAGCTAACTCTATAAGCTAACATCGCACTGGGTAAGTAAAGGTTCCACCTACTAGGATCATTGGAAGCCATCTTTTGAAGAATGGCTACAAGGGTACCATTGGCTCATTTGATGGCACCATTAGTGGAAGGATTATATGGGGATGTGAATGACTGGTAGGTACCCATTAATTTGGTAAGCTCAGCTACCACCTGAGATATGAAATTGGTCCCATTATCCAATAACAGGACTTTTGGGCTGCCATGCCTGGTGAAAACTTGTTTAAAAAGGAAAGATGCCATAGCCTTGGTGGTGACCGTGGAGACTGAGATAGCTTCAATCCATTTAGAAAAATGATTGATAGCTAATAGAATAAATTGATGTCCATAGGTGGCCGTAGGGAGAGGACCTACCACATCAATACTCACAGTAGAGAAGGGTTCAGAAGGTCCTATAATTTGGTGTTGGAACATCAGATTTCCTCCACGTTGTTGTTGGCATTTAAGGCATGACTCTAGCACATCATGTACAGATTCCAGCATGTTATCCCAGTAACAATGATTCTTTAACCATTGGAGGGTCTTAGCGACAGCTCCATGACCTACAGTTTGGTGGGCTTCCATGATAGTGTCAGTCCTTGCAGAAGGCCAAATAAAGGGCAACCACTTAGATCCCAACTTTTTGTATAGTGAACCTTCTTTGACCTGAGTGTCTTCAGTTAAGGATTGTAACTTTGAGACAACATCCTTAGATTCACGGAACCAGAGCTCAGGTCTACCAATCAGGTCATAAATGCGATCCTCCTCTGCAGAGAATAATGTTAAGATAGGCAATTGAGAAAGGCCATCAGCGTTTTGATGTATAGCCCCAGCGCGATGTTGAATGGTAAAATTGTAATTTTGGAGCTTTAACGCCCATCTGGCTAAGCGCCCATCAGGATCCTTCATTTGTTGCAACCACTTCAGGGAAGCGTGATCCGTCACAATAGTGAAATGCTTGCCATATAGATAGGGGCGGAAATGCTTGATAGCGGCCAAAACAGCGAGGCATTCTCTCTCTGTAATGCTATAATTGCGTTCAGCCTTAGACAGGGTTTTACTATAGTATGCAATGGGGTGATCGACCAGATTGGTATCATGTTGAGCCAGAATGGCTCCAATAGCAATATCACTGGCATCAGTAAATAGAATAAAGGGTTTAGAAAAGTCAGGATGGGATAAGATAGGTGCACTCATTAGGGCTTGGCGCAACAGATTGAAGGATTGTTGCTGGGAGTCTTCCCATACAAAAGGAATTTATGCAATAAATAAACTAAAGGCTCTGCAATTTCCAGCAAAATGGGGGATGAATTGTCAGTAATAACTGACCATTCCTAAAAATACTTGGATATCACGCAAGCTTTTAGGAACAGGCATGTCCAAAATAGCTTGTACCTTATTAGATAAGGGTAAAATACCCTCACAATTAACCTTATGCCCTAAAAATTCCATCTCAGTCTTAAAAAAGCACACTTTGATGGTTTAAGCTTAAGAGAAGCATGACGCAGTCTGCCAAAAACTTCCTTCAAATGAGCCAAATGCTCATTAAAAGTGCGTGAAAAAACAGTAACATCATCTAGATAAACTAAAACACACAAAAGCTTCAAATCCCCAAACAAGCCATCCATGGCTTGTTGAAACGTAGCAGGGGCATTGCAAAGCCCCTGCGGCATATGAGTAGGCTCAAATAGCCCCTCACTAGAGATCAAAGCACATTTTTGATGGTCTTCTGGGGCAAGATCAATTTGCCAATAACCACTTGCAAGGTCCATAGCTGAGAAATATTGGGACCCAGACAATAGCCTCAAGGAATTGTCTATATGAGGAAGAGGATAAGAATCCTTCTGAGTAACAGCATTAAGTCAATGATAGTCCATAACTACTTGGTGGCCCCCATCTTTCTTCCAGATGAGTAGTAGAGGGGAAGCCCAGGGACTTTTAGAAGGCGTTAATAGTCCAGCATTGAGAAGTTGCTTCAGCTCCACTGAGACCTGAGCCTCTTGACTTTGGATTTGCAATATGGTTGAGCTCAGATAGGGGGAGTATCCCCAGTTTTCACCTGATGCTGTACCTCTTTCATTAGGCCAAAATCTCCAGGACTTTGAGCAAAGATATCCGCGTATTCTTCAATCAGAGCCTCAGCCTCCAGCTGTTGTTTGAAGTGAGTGAATCCCCAAATTTGATGTCAATTCTGGCAATGATAGGGGGATCTTCCAGTCCAAATTTGCGTAGATCTCCACATCCCAAGATGGACAATAAGTCACTCACAGGAGTAGGCCTCACATAGGCGATGGGATTATTGAATTCAATTGCATTGGTTGAGAAGTGAGATTAGCCAATAGAACCAAAACAGTTCCATCATAGGCAGGATCAAGTATGCCAGGGCAAGGTAAAGCCTCCAAATGAGAAGGATTTGGATTACCAAAGATCTCTAACACATGATCACTGGGTACAAATACTTGAACTCCCATATCAATGATGACTTGAGCTTTAGGGGGAATGGTAATTGGAGAGTGAGAATATAGTGGCATTCCCTCGGTGGCACAAACTGATGGAGGTGGAAGTATAGTCCTTGGACCCAGGATTTGGTATTTGAGATGTGAGATAGAAGTGGGGTATTCCAGTAAGCAGACATGTCGCTTAAGTTTGCCTTTGGTATTGGGAACATCATGTAGAATTAAAGGTACCTGGTACCCAATTAAAGATAGGTATTTGTCCTTAAGACTGATGATTGCATCAAAATCAGTGAGAAATTTAGTTCCCAAGAGCAGATCATAGCAGTTGTTATCCAATACCACTGCAGGGGCTGACACAACCAGCTTCCCAAAACGCATCAGAAGAGAGGAATAGGCTCCTATAGATTTAGTGTAGGAAGGACCAGCAGTTCCATAGTCTTGGGAATGGTTCAAGTCCGGCGCCAATTTGATCTTCTTCATAAGTTTGGATGAGATTACATTGATGGGCGATCCTGTATCAATGATAGCCAAAACTTTTACCTTATGCACGATGACTTCCACTTGAGTCACATCAGTGCCAAAGTTTGGGATAGAAAACACCGAGAGATTAATTGAGGGAATAGAATTAGAAGTAGAAGAAAAAGCATAAGCAGAAATAGTGTCTTTGTTGGATAATTTATCAGAATAAATCAAGCTCATCAGGAGCGGATACCACATAACAATTGGTAGAAGAATCAATAGGTTTTGACTGAGGCACCTGAGGTAGGTCAGCACAGGGAGCCTCATGCCCTATGCTGACTCCTCTTTTTTGACTCCTCAGCTTTCTTCTTCCAACATTGAGATACCACATGACCCACAAGATCACAATAAGTGCATGGCTTCTTCTTCAGTTTGGACTTGGGTTTAGATGGCATCGCATGGATATAAGTATGAGGGTTATTAGAGGAGGTCAGATGTACCACCCCATTGGGAATCTCCATAAGTGCTTCCTTGATGTCGATAATAGAGTTGAAATTCTGTTTTAGGGACTTCAAAAGTAATAGTAACTGAGTACAAGAAGTGAATGCACTCAGTACAGCTGATATACTATCATAAATGGTGATCCAGTCACAAGTGACAAGTGTCTGGGCCTCATGGTAGAATCGCTTGGCGAACTCCTGGATAGACTCTCCCCATTTGATTTGAATATTCATAAAGGCCTGCTTTTGGTTGGCGAGGATTTGGTCACTCCAGAATTCCTTAATGAGGGCAGTTTTTACTTGAGCCCAAGTCGTACAGACTTTGAGATGAGGAACCATGATTTCTTGTGTGAACCAGCTTAGGCAAGAGGTAATATGATGGACCTTCTGTTGATCAGTAGCCCCATCCATGGCGCGTTAATACATGAAAAGAAAAGAATAGATGCTTCCTTTACCCGGTTCAAACTTATCCTTGAAGGTAGGTTTGAAAAGGGTGTTTTCTGCACTCAAAACATGTACACCAGATACCATGACTGGCTCAGCCTCGGAGGGTTCAGACTCTGTAAATTGGGTAGCAGGGGGAACTTGATCAGCCTGTTGTTTTAAGTGGTTCAAGTCATCTTGTAGATTTTGAACCCATTGACTAAGATGGTCATTCATAGGCGCTTGGTTCAAATTATAAATTGCAGTAATCATCTCAGCTTGCTTGGCCTTGAGTACTTCACATTTGGCAGTTAACTGGCCAATGGATGTGGTCAACATAGTGAACTGGGTATCTTGCATAGTTTGATTTACATTGCATAGATGATGCGCATTCTCAATATCATCCAGTAAGTTGATTAAGGAGTAGTCTGGGTCAGTTGGAAGGCCTTCCAAGGATAAGAAACATCCTTGAGCTAGAGCTCAAATTTGAGTTTCCAACACTTGAACTTGTGAAGCTAATAGATTTAAATGTTCGAGATCAGCCATTGGAAATGAGGAACCAGGGGGACCAGGAGGTCCCGGAGGTCCTTGTGATCCATATTGACCTGCTGGTCCTGGTGGACCTTGTTGACCCACAGAACCAAAAGCACGTTCACCTGGAGGTCCCAGGATTACTGATGGGGAGCTAGGTGGTCCCGGTGATCCAGGAGGACCAACAGGGCCAGGTACACCTTCACTGACATTATCCGCCAGTTGAACAAGATGTTGGACTAACTTGTCAAGCTCACCAAAGCACTTGTCATGCTCAACCTGCAATTGGTCCATTTGGATTGAGATTTCAGCCTCCAGGGAAGTGATACAGTGGTGAATAGGATTGGTGACATTGCTAACTTGTTGAGATACTTCTTGTCCAATGTATCCCACAACTCCATTGTCAATGCTCACCAACTGTTTATGGATATTATTAATTTCTTGTCAATTATTGAGAATAGCTTCCTGATTATCCCTTCCAAAGTTAGATGCTGTCTCATAGAATGAGGATAGCTGAGAGTGAAATTGTTGGGCCAGAGTCTACTGGCGCTGGATTTCAAGATGATGCAACCCCAAAATCTGGAGTACATGGTGAATAGCAGGATGGACATAATGCTGGATGTACTGTTCAGTCCTAGCCAAGCCAATTTTAGTAGGCTGTAACACCGCTCAGTTGTATAAGTCCATCATATTAGCTGTAACCTTAGATGCTCAATCACAATTAAAGCAAGCACCTGTTGGATAGCTCCCCATATCAAGCCTTTGACAGTCTCCTCTACATTCATGGCTTAATTCTGATAGTTATTTTTGTCTGGGCCTTCAATGGCCAAGTCCATTGAAGCTTAAAATTGCAGATTATTAGTAGTAGCGGAAGGCAGATCCTGCCTGTTGGAGTGTACCCATTGGGTAATACTCATAGATTCCTCAGAAGAGGGGCTCTCTTTCACTAAACATATTCACTGGCGTGAAAGTATGTTTTCACCAGGTAGCCTCAGAAGCAGACCTGGCAAGGAGCACCAGTATTGGAATTTTGTGAGAAATTCTATAAGCGGGCGTGATGAAGGCTACAAAATTATTAGTTCTGTGGCTCTAGCAAAGATTGACACAATTGCAATGAAGGTATTAGTTCCGTTGCTATAGTTGTTTCCAATCAAGAAATACAGAATCCTGTAAGAAAATAGACCAAAATAAACTACACAAGATGAGAATTTTGGTACTTTATTAGATAAAGACTAGAGATATTTATAGGGAAAATACGGGGTTCTTTGTGATGATTTCCTTGATCCGCCTGAGGCAAGATCTTTCCTACCAGAGGACCAATATTGTTGATTATCATTATTATTATAATATTCATGATGATCATATCTAATAGAGTTCTAGTTAGATGCAATTGACCTTCTTAACGTGGCCTAGCTCCTTTGAAATGATTAATCAATTCAAATTGCTTGGCCATCTTGAATTACTGAGTTTCTTTGGGTTGACTATATTTAGGAGGGCAATAACTCTGAAGAGTTTTTCTTCAGTCAAATTGAGAATCAGAAATATTAGATTTAGATTTCTCCATCTTATTAGACTGAGATCTCAAATCTTGAACTAGAGTATTTTCAGTTGACCTAGTTGTATCTCCAACAGAACCTCAACCATTAGAGGGGATTGGGGCCTCGCAGGGTAAGAAAAATTTTGTGAAAAAAAAACAAAAAACCCTTATGAAGTATTGAATGGATCTGAAACTGACTCAGATTCGATTGACAAAAATCAGCAGCTCAAACCAACAGAGCAACACCATAAAAAGTTTTCTGCTGACATGGAGAAACTTACCAAATCTACTCAGAGTATTTGAGTGAATAAGAAGTTGGGCACCAGTTCTGACAAGGCCCAGTTGGGAGGGGGGCAAACAGTCCCCAACCAATATTGATCCGGCAACTTGAGCAAATCGTTGGGTATGATCCCCAAGACACTATTGGGTGCAATCCCCAATGAGTTCATGTTGACAGGGGGGTCCAGCTCAACCAAGAATCGACGGCCAATCCTGAATGGACAATCAGGAACAAACCCCAACAATTTTAAGCCATCAGAGGGGATTAGATTAGCACAGAGCCAATTGCCAACCAATATGAACCATCAGGGACCAACCCCAACAGGGTTGAAGATATATCAGGGACTGAATCTGAGGGATTGGACACTCAAGAAAATTCAGCAAAAAATTAAAAGTACTACCAGAAGGGGCTGAAACAATGACAGCGGTTATATCAGTGGCCAGAGCCCTGGTGAAATATACCCTGATTCAGTCAGACATGTTGGCGCATTAAGGCATGTCTGCCTGCAAAGTCAAACAATGGGAGACCCTCCAGTTCCCATACTCTACGGCAACTCATTGGGTCTCCAAAGATATCAAACCAGCCATTGCGGCTATGTGGTGAGACCACAAGTTTTCCACTGGAGTGGCCAAATGCTGGATCAATACCCAAATCTCAATTGACATGGCAGTACTAATTAAAGCATCACAAGTTTAGACTGAAGGCACCCTGGAGTAGATGAAAATCCCTGTGGAGAACAAGGTGATAAAGGCCACAATCTGTGAAGATTTAAAACTGGCAGACATGAAGGCCTGGATGGAGGCTGGCATTGACCTCTTAAACACGATGTAGTATAACAAGGCAGGTATTACAGCACGATATGCCCAAGCCATTGGGAGCTCAGGCATCAACCCAACAGAATTAGCCAATTATGTGAAAAGATTCCTGAATGCCTCAACTGCCCTCAAATGGGCTTGACTGTCAGGGACTTGAATATCTTTAACCCAGTCTGGCATAGCAACTCATGAACTTGCCATGCCTGAGCTAAGAGTCTAGTATACTGAGAGAAGGATGTGGATAAAAAATATAAAAGCTGAAAATAATGTCTGTTGGGCCCTAATATAGGTTGTAAAGCTTCATCTAGACCAACCCCTGTTAGGGCCAAGATACCAGTGACAGTGGGTAATTGTGAAATTCAGTTAGAGGAAATAGTTGGATTTTCAGAGTTATTTAATTGATATATGCTTGATAATAAAGATCCTTGTACTTTACTAAGGATCAAAAGCAAGTAAAACAAGTAAGTATTTAGAAGCATCTTAACTTTATTGACTGCAAGGAATGATTTCTATAAATATTCAGCTTATATTCACTTTTCAAACTAATTGAACTAGCTTTAGGGCTTACTTGATTCTTGTCTAGCTTTAGATTCTTTAGGCTCTTTCTGTCTTAGATAACCAAAGCTTAGACTAGTAGTCAACTGCCTAATTAGGGCTACTAAGACCTGGCCTCAGGTGTTCTGATGTTCAATTTAAATTCAATAGGCTTGAATTGACTCATCTGACTCGTTATTCATCTGCTATGTGACTTTGCTATCATCTTTAAATGTTTAAGCTGATTACATATATCATATATTCTATCAATAAGAACTGATATATCAGGGATATCTTTCATGTCAGGCTTTGCCCTGACATTATCACCCACCAAGGCTGAAGCCATCTGCAATTTTCTTTTTTCAACCTTGAAGTAGATTCTTTGCATTTTTAAAGTTTTCCTCTGGTTCTTAAGTACTTTCTTCAACAGGAAACCCTACCCATTTTACCAGGTACTGAATCTTTCCATAATGCTTCCTACTTTTAAGGATTGCTTCTACTTCATACTCTGGAGTCTCTCCTTTAATCAATGGAGGGGCAGCTGTTCTGATCTGTTGATGGGTAGATAGATAACATCTTTCTTATGTAAAAAGGATTGGTGAAATACATTGTGGATTTTCCATTCCTTGGGTAATACTATTTGATATGATACCTTAACTATAATATTCTCTACCGTAAAATGTCCTATGCATTGGTGTGCTAATTTGCGTGATGGAAACACTTATAAGTACATTTCTTGCATCTAGGTAAACTTCATCTCCAATTTCTAGGATCTTTCCAGGTTTTTAGTTCTTATCAGCAAAATCCTTATATATACTGATTGCTCTTTTTAGATTTGCAATGCATAAGGCATGAGTTTGTTGAATATCTTTAATAAAGTCTCTACATAATGGGTTTTCTGAGACTTCAGTGAAGTTGGGTCCCCAATTCACGTCATAACCATAATTTGCCTTAAAAGGTGACATACCTATAGAAGCATAGTCCAAGTTATTATAGCAGAACTGGGCCATTGTTAGAAGCTCTTCTAATTATTTTGTTCAGAATTCACATAGCATCTTAGAAACTGCTCTAATACTTGATTTACGCGTTCTGTCTGTCCATCAGTTTGAGGATGATATGAAGTGGATATAAATCTTTTTTTACTTAGGTCCTTCATTACTTGATTCCAAAAATTCGATGTAAACTGAGCGCCACAGTCTGTTATCACTTCTTTGGGAATGCCGTGTAAAAGAAAGACATTTTTTATAAATAGTTGGGCTGTTTCCTTATCTGTTACAGATGTTTTAGTAGGTATAAAGTGAGCCATCTTTGTAAATCTATCAATGACTACTAAAATCGCATTGTAACCATTTGAATTTGGTAACTCAACTATAAAATCCAAGGAAACTGATTCCCATGGTTTTGTTGCCATACATAGGGGTTCCAGTAAGCCCTGTGGATATCCTCTTCTAGACTTTGTATGACAACAGGTCTCACAACCAGATAGGTACTTGATCACATCTTTTATCAATCCAGGCCAACAGTAAGTTCTCTGAATAGGTGAAAGCATTTTATTTCTTCCAGGGTGAACTGCCATGCTTGTGTCATGGTATTTATTCAAGGTACGCTGACCAGGGGATGGACATTACCAAGATCACAAAAGAAAATAAAACCCAATCAAAAATGAATGGAAAGATAAAATTTAACTGCAAACCAGGTGGGTAGCAGAAACTGCTAACCCACCATGGCTGAGGGTGAGGGGTCAGGCGGTTTGTCCTCAGACAAATCCGCCTTGGCCATGTCGTTTTGGTTGAAAAAACAGACCCAAGCAGAGAGCCAGGGCGTTGAGGCATCCGCGTATTGGGGGTGAAGGGCATTGTAGTATGAGTTCTCAACCTCTTCATTAAGCTGAGCGCGGTATATTGCTTCAACAAATTCTGCAATGTGAAATTCAGCTTGAATGCGGGCTTCAGGGAGTTTGGCAAAATTGGGGATACTCTGGCGGGTGAATTTAGCAGATGGGTTAAATTCTGCTAATTTGGTGACATGCATGATAGCAGCTTCAGCATCATCAAACAACTTTGAGATGTCGCTGCAGGGAGATTCAGGGAAATTGGGGGGAAGTAGAGTGTGGGCAGCCCTTCATGGAGTTTAGCCACTGATTTAGCCACTGCTTTGCATAGGTTTGGGCAATGGGGAGAGGCCACTGCAGCTAAGGCGAGCTGGTGGTCGCTTTGGTAGGGGGCAGTATTGGGTAGCAGAGTGAAACGTTTGGGGGGGGGGGTGGGTTATCATCAAAATCAGGAAGGAAAAATTTGGCCTGACCATAATTGAACTGGCCAAGAGGTTGACCATTTTGTTCACTCATGATAACTTTACCTGATTCATCAATTTTGGCCAGTAGGTCACATAGATTTTGGTTCACAAGAATAGTGGATGAAGAATTGGGGTGGGTAAGAGTTGACAGGGCAACTTGGGAGAAAATGGTGGTACAAGTCTGACTCTGATTGGTGGGGGCAGATTTGGGTGGGTGAATGTGGGTAGTCGATTTGATGGGGGCTGATTTTCCACTCTGGCCCATCAAATTTATAATGTTGGGTGGGAGGGGGCAGCAAAACGCCCCATCTGGGACCTACTGAATGTGGCTCCAGACCCAAATCAGAGGAAGTGGCTTGGGGGCAGGATTTTTGGAATGGTCGAGTCCCAAACAGAGGGGACAAATTTGGTGACCATTATACACCCAAGCCCAAAAAAGTGCTCAGGTGCTTCTGCAATATGAGCATGGGGGGAATTTGTTGGGCAATGGCAGGGTGGTGGGGGATTATGGTGGCAGTGGCGCGAGGTGCAGCAAGGCACTCTGCACCAGAAGGAACAGCGAAGACAAGATTGGGTTGTGTCCCATAAGTCATAAGCCCTGCCACCAACTGTTAATATAAAATTTGGGGTGGGGGTGGGAGGGAAGATTTGCAAATAACACCACCACTGTGGTGTCTGATGGAAGGCGAGTTCAGGTGTTAGGAATGGGGGTGTTTTTTTATATTAGGGGGTGGAGGCCGCTGCTGCAGCATCCTCCTCCATTTGGAAGCCAATATCAAAATAGCCCTTAAAAGAGCAGAAATTGATGAATCCAGCCGGTGCAAATGCAGCAGTAGCCACTTCAATTATTGCCTTGTCAGTATATGGAAACAAAAGCCCATATTTGACATGGAGGCAAAATTGGATATTAGATCTGGGTAAAACGAGAGGGGGATGCGCGCCAGATGGAGCGTTAAGTCCCATGGGGGGATAAAATGGCCAGTAGAGTTTGGTGGACTGTTTGAGCCCATCCAAATTCATTTTCCTGCAGGGCGGAAAATGCTGGGAGGTGGAGCACTGCTGCCCCACTCTGGAGCAGCAGGCGGTGAATATGAGGACATTAACTGGAAAACGGATGTGGGCAGATGGCGGTTGTAAATTTAACTCTTGTTTTTTATAAATTCGCTCAAAAGTGAGTTTAAGCGGAAAAGGATGCTTGTGTCATGGTATTCACGTAATATAGTTAGCTGTTGAGGACCTTCAGGTATATAGAGACATTGTTTCCAAAGTAAAAGTTATCCTTTAAGTGAATAACCCTTTTGGTACCAAATGCTATTGTTGTTATTCTTTAAATCAGATATGATCTTCTGGCAAAAAGTGTCTTTTACCTGGGCTTTGATCAATTCATCCTCCCATTTTACTAGGACAAGGTGAGAAAGTTAATCTGATTTTCTGTTTGTTTTTAGTAAGGATTGATATTATAGTCTTCTATCTCCCTTCATCTGGGATAAGATCTGATCTTCTACTTAAAGCATATGGGACTAAATTAAATTTTCCTGGTTTATAACCAATTTCTAGCTCATAGTCAGCTAAAGTGAGAGCCCTTCTGGCTTGACGTTGATTTAGTTGCTGAGGAGAGAAGTAAGATAAGTTTTTATGATCAGTCAGAATGGTAACTGGATGTTTAGCCACGTATAGGTATTGTTTTAATTCCAATATGACTGGATGATAAGCTCTAAGTCAATATGGCGGATTGGATGGAATCTGCTGGAATCGAACCAATACTGGAAATTTAAGCGCTTAGAAATGAGGCATTTGGCAAATCAAGAGGATTTATGCCGAGATTTGATACAAATGAGAGTAAGTCAAAAAGGGAAGCAGAATGAAGAGTACCAAGCTGAGGACACATCCGGCTGGGGAACCTAGGTATAAAGAGTCTGATGGAAGTTATAGGAAGGAGGGTTTGTACAAGAAGAGGAGCGCACAGATAAGTCTGTGATTAATATTAAAATAAAGGTCTAAATCAGGGGTGATAGCTCCATACATATTATATTAAGTACTATTGTAAATTGGCGATCCTCATTTTGTATGATTTGGTTGCTCAGTGGCTCATACCCTGTGTAAAACAACTCAGCGGAATCTAACTCAAACTCCAAGAATTAACAGTGGTGCTCACTACAGGGGGCCCACTAAGCAACTACAGTTGAAAATAACCAGAAAACCTTTTACTCCACAACGAGGAGTCCACCTCTGTTCTGACAGCAACCCTGCTCGCAGTATATAGTAGAAGAGGTTCTTTTATGAATACAAGCTGTGGAACAGCAACTGAACAAAGAAAGGGGAGTCCTCCAGAAATTGCAACAACAATATGAAATGCTGCAACAGTTGATCAACGAACAGTTTGCAGAGCAAGGCAAATTTGTTCATATTGAGAATTTACCTCCTATTAGTCATGACGGGAACCTACACGGTTACTTTAAGTGGTTTGAATTTGTTGTGGAAGGAGCTACAGATTGACGAAAAGTGGAATTGTTGCTGTCTGCTTTGGATGTGGAAAGCGCTGATCAGTTGACCTGCTATCTTCCCTACAGCTCAGTATCTTATTTTATTTAACCAAGGCAAGCTGACCAGGGGACAGGCATTACCAAAAGAAAGAAACAACATGAAACCTGAACAGGGTCAACTCCATCAAAGAAAGTTTTTCCACCTCCGGATTGGGACTCAAATTTTTCTGGTTACGTCATGGGTAAGGTTTTCGTGTTATTAGACCTACTAACCGCCAATAGCTTCCTTTGGCTGGCACCCTGATTGATGTGCAAAGGGCGGGAATTGAACCCACAACCTTCAGGTTGGTAGCTGTATGCCCTTACTGACTCGCCTTCCACCCCCACAGCTCGGTATCTTATGCACAAGTAAAAGCAATTATCATCTGGCTGTTTGGGGGCGCTACCAAGATGTTTCAATGAAAAGCCGACTTTATGACTATACAGTTTGACCAAAAAAAACTCTGTCAGAATTTTCTGAGTGGTTTTTGGTGGAAGCACATGTTATGCTTGGGGCCAATATCTTAACCACTGAAGATGTAAGTATAGCAATGACAGCGGCTGTCAAACCATTTTGGGAACTATATAATGCTATGTCCCATGTGTTGGATGGGGATACTAGACTTATTCAGATTGTGAATGCCTTACAGCGGCTCTCCGCCACAAACAGTGCCCCCAATGTAGCCTGAAAATTCTGTTGCCCCCGCTCCAACCCTTGCGGAGTATAGGCCACAGCAACTGGGCTATCAGCCGCTGGAACATATTTGTTCCTCATATGAGTCAATATACCCTTTCTGGCCCAGGTACGCTTCCCCAGTTCATCCGCGACCTTGGAACCTTACCGGCAATTATTGGCCTAGGTCTTCCATCCCAAACTATAGATGCACAACTTTTATGAACACTTGCTTCCAGTGTGGACAAAGAGGGCATTATGCAGCCAATTGCCCTAGTCAACCATATGTGTATGCAATTCCAACTAGGATAATCAAGCAGGGAATAGCTTGAGTGGAGTAGAGATGGGACGCTCTAGCTCCGCTAAGTCCATATCACTTGTCCCTAACAATCCCCAAACATCTTTTCAGGTAAAAATCAACCCTCAATTGGTTGATGTGTTATACCAGCAGCTTTCATTGGATACCCCTGCTTCCACTTCCATGAGTAAAGGCTCACCCCATCAGGCTGAGCTTCGCCAGGATGTGCAGAATCCATATGCGTGGCAGATCCTGGAACAGACTGGCATTAGCAAACTGGATCCTTCACTGAACATCCTCCTTTAGTAGGGGTTACCATAGCCATTCCGGTGGAGAAAATCACTAGGGAGTATCCTCAAGTTGGCAAGGGCATTTCTTCTTTTTGAGTAGCACAAAGCCCTTGAACGTACAAGCAATACACACCAATGATTCTTCTTACTCAGAATGTACTTATTGTGATATATTCGTTCAAAACACGAAAATCCGCGCTATTGTAGATCTGGGAGCACCTGTGAACATAGTCTCACAAGGTTGGTGACTAAACTTATGTTGAAACGGGATGTGGACCATCATGTAGTATATGGGACCGCGGGAACGCACAGCACTGTGTCAGAAGGAGCATATAGCGCGTTGCCTCTACGATTTGGGTCAGTTCAGGTGTCTGCTCCACCGGTGGTTTTGCCAAATAACCACTATGATATGTTAATTAGTGCAGCTTTTATGAGGAAATTTGGCGTTGTGATAGATATGGCGGAAGAAACCCTTACCATATTTGTTCAACAAATTCCAGTATATTTTTCCTCTGGTGGAATCCCAACGGATCCACTCCACTCTGGCCAGATCAATCTAGCATACAGTGACTGAGTAATCCCTGTTTGCTACCAGTGACTGAGTCAGCGGACTAAGATCCTTCCCAACCAGATATATGAGTATAAGGGAATCCCGCTTTGAGCAACGCGCCCTTTAAGCTTACCGTCTGGACACCAGGGCATAATAGGGACTGGGCTTGAAATTGAAGTCCCTAAGGGGCTTTATGGAGAAATCCTGGCGCCTCATCAGCACTCGTGGCTCAAACCACACGTGGCTCCAGGGTTATTGTTTCCTGGGAATGGGGAGGTGAAATTGCTGCTCGTGAACCTACAGAAGGAGATAATAACAATCAGGTGGCACCAAGTGGTGGCTTACCTACACTTTGTTCCTATTGGGGAAGTTTGTCATATTCTTGACTTTGGCTCATGGGAAAGATCTCAGATTACTGGCTTGCTCTTCGTTCAGCGTACTGACTGTAGTACCACGGGAAGCGCTCATGGGATTATCAGCGGAACAACAAAAATAAGGCTATGGCCTTATTTGAAAAGTATCAGGATATTTTTGCTAATGATGATCATGACCTGGTGTGCACTCAAGAGTTGGTACATTGGATAGATATGGGGGATCACCATCCCATTTGTTCACGACCCATTAGACATTCAAAAGCAGTGGAAGAGGTTGTCTCCAATGAAGTAGATAAAGTTTATTGAGTAAGGAATGCTAGAGCCGTCAAACAGTCCATGGGCATCACCTGTGCTCATCATAAAGAAGAAGGATGGCATGAATCAAGTGGTTATTGACTATCATAAACTCAATAACGTAACAAAGAAGGATTCTTGCCCTCTTCCACGGATTGATGATGCATTAGACCAATTGGGCAGGGCGAACTATTTTTCCTGCCATGGATCTAATCTCAGGGTATTGGCATATCAAATTGCCATTAATGGAATGGGAGAAATGTGCAATCATCACCTTGAGAGGATTGTTCCAGCCGACGCGCATGTTGCAAGGGTTGTGTAACGCTCTGGCTACATTCCGGCGTGCCATGGATATGATTTTAGTAATTTTAAAGCTGTACTGCGTCTTAGTTTACCTTGACAACATCAATGTGTTTTCGCGGACATTTACAGAGCACCTAGACAACTTGGAGCAAGTGTTTCAGCGCCTTGCCACCGCTAATATAAGAATTAAGCCTCAAAAGTGCCATTTCTTTAAGGAGCAATTAGAATACCTCAGGTTTGTCATGGATTCACATGGGCTTAAACCGCAGCTGGCTAAAGTGGAAGCAATAAGTAGGATGACTTGCCCAGTGAATAAGTGGGACATTCAAGTGTTTCTGGGAATGGTTGAGTATTACTGATGGTTCATTCCCAATTTCAGCTGCATCAGGACCCCGCCTTTTGAGCTACTAAAGAAAAATGGTTCTTTCAATTGGATGGAACAATGCCAGAAATCTTTTAATGTACTGCATACCGCATTAGCAAGCGCACCTATTTTTCAATACCCCAACTTCAATAAGCCATTCATAGTGCAAATGTATGCCTCGCTCTCTATTATAGGGGCAGTATTATATCAGAAGGACAATGATGGCGTGGAGCATCCTGTTGCCTTCTGTAGTTGAAGTTTGAACTGTCACAAATGAACTACAATGTTACTGAGTGAGATTATTTAGCGGTAATTTACGCTTATAAACAGTTTTGAGTATACCTGCATGGTGTACGCTTCCAAGTCATAATGGACCATGCTTCCTTGCGTTGGTTGCAGAATCTGCGTGAACCAGAAGGGCGGCTTTCACGTTGGGTGTTGAAGCTGCAAGCATATGATTTTGAGATCTTGCATTGACCAGAGAGAAACATCAAAATGCGGATTGTCTCTCTAGGCTGCCAACAGTCACAATCACAGCGGATCTAGCTGACATAACATATGAGAAGTTGGTGGTAAATAAATACCAGGATGAGCCACCGCATGTGATCAAGGTACTAGATGGTCTTAGGGTGGATACCTTTCTATGTAAAGGAGAACTATATAAGTGGATCAGCGACCAGACGTTGAGTTTCCCTAAGCCTTTGGGTCAACCTGCAATACATATGGATGCTCATCGGGCTGTAGGCCATGGAGGGTTGTGGAAAACACTGGAGATGTTGCGATCCTGATACTACTAGGAGAGCATGCATTTTGATGTATTGGAAACAATTAGTTGTTTTCATCAGTGTCAAGTAGAAAAACTATTCCATAAGAGAACCACATATTAGCTGGTCAAACCCCGGTTTGCTTGGCATACCATTTCTATTGATGTAGTAGGACCTCTGCCAACTAGTACCAATCAGTCCAAATATTACTGTCACCATAGATTATCTGACTCGATGGGTGGAGGCCAGGGCTATCAATGATTTGGGCGCGGTTACTACTGCTAAATTCATCATGGAGTGTGTTATACAGCGACATGGCTGCCCAAAATTCATTTTAATGGATAATGGAATTAATTTCACCTCGCACATTCTGCCAAAGGTGAATGAGCTGATGGCGATCCGTGGGGTTTTGACCACCCCATATCATCCAGAATCTAATGGAATGGTGGAGCGGGTTAATGGAACTTTGGTAAACATTCTCCATAAATTAGTAAATGATCTACCCTCAGAATGGAGCGCCCTCCTACCCACGGCGGTATTCACATATAATATCAGCTATCATTTGGCTACTGGTATAAGCCCATTTCAACTGCTGTATGCTCAACATCAGGCTCTGCCTGCCTTGCTATATTTGTGTGTAGAGGACACTGGTGGGGTGAATCCTCAGCAATATCTAAATCAACTCATGGATACTTTGATCAAGTTGCAAATGGAAGCTTACTCCACCAGTCTAGCAAAGAAAATCCGTGACCAGGTGGCTGACCAGAAGCGCTGGAGTGGTCTTCCATTGGTTACTGTAGGGGATTATATTCTATTCCATGACCAGCATGGATCTGGACGAAAAAATAAGCTCACCGACATTTGGGTCAGCCCGTTCAAGATTATTGAGAAGAAAGGCATGGATGTCTACACAATTAAGGAACCCACTGGGGGTCAGGTTATCAACCGAGTCCACACAAAGTTCCTTTAAGCATACAAACAGTAAGAACTTATTGTCCAGTCAAGGAGGGGGTAATGTCACAATTCCAATATGACTGGATGATAAGCCTTAAGTCAATATGGCGGAACAGATGGAATCCGCTGGAATCAAACTGATACTGGAAATTTAATTGCTTAGAAATGAGTCATTTGGCAAATCAAGAGGATTTATGCCAAAATTCGATATAAATGAGAGTAAGTCAAAAAGGGAAGCAGAATATAAGAGTACCAAGCTGATGACGCATCCAGCTGGGGAACCTAGGTATAAAGAGTTTGATGCAAGTTAAAGGAAGGAGGGTTTTTACAAGAAGAGGAGCGCGCAGATAAGTCTGTGATTAATATTAAAATAAAGGTTTAAATCAGGGGCGATAGCTCCATACATATTATATTGAGTATTATTGTAAATTGACAATCCTCATATTGTATGATTTGGTTGCTCAGTGGCTCATACCCTGTGTAAAACCAACTTGGCAGAATCGAACTCAAGCTGAGAATTAACAGGTATCTTCTCCAATGCTTCAAGGTCTGAACAATGTCTAACATCTCTTTATCATAAATAGGGTAATTACATTCAGCTGAGATAAACTTCTTTGAGTAGTAGGCTTTAGGATGAAGCCTATTATCATCCCCCTCCTGTAGTAAAACATCTCCAAGTGCAAATCCAGAGGCATCGGTTTCAACCACAAATGGCCTCTCATAGTCTGGCATTGCTAAAAGATGGTGCTGTAGTAAACGCTTTCTTTAGATCATTTAAGGATCTTCCTTCCTTTGATGACCATTTAAAATTTACATTATCAGAGGTGAGTTGCGTTAAAGGTAATGCAAATGTTGAGAAATTTTGATAAAGTCTCTGCAAAAGTTTGCTAAACCTAAGAAGATTCTCACCTCCTTTCTGCTAGTTGGTGTAGGCCAAGAAGTAATATCATAAACTTTACTTGGTGCCATTGTAAACCCGTTCTTGCCTACAACATAACTAAGGAATTCTACTTCTTCTTGTGCAAACTCACATTTTGATAATTTAACATGCAAACTAATTTTTTGAAATTCTCAAATACTAGTTGAAGATGATTGAGATGATCCTCTTTGGACTTACTGTATACTAAGATATCATCTAGATAAGCAACACAAAAGTATCCATGTAGCCTCCTAGTACAGTATTGATCATCTGTTGGAATGTGCTAGGTGCGTTGCATAAACCAAATGGCATTACAAGATATTCATACAGGCCAAATCTTGTTTAAAGGCAGTTTTCCACTCATCTCCT
>JAKSZP010008770.1:0-23030 GCA_022478985.1 Massospora cicadina
GAATCTTCACACTAGATGCTGATAGTCTAACTATTGTCAAATCTACAATAAAACTAATAATGTTCTAAAGTAGTAATGTCTATCTTAATGTCTATATATCTGTTTTTTATTAGAGTGAATCCTAGGGAATTTATAGAGTTTCAGCCATCTAACCCTTGGTTGACACCTCTTTGATGAAATGGCAGCTGTTGCTGTTGAATCACCCTTCCTCATCTCAGCAGCAATGGTCTTCCCCATCCTGACTAGGATTCTGACGTTGGACATCCTCGAGACCTCAAATGGAAAGAGTCAGAAATGTATTCCTAATGTTTTCCTCTTGATCCAAGTGAATCAACCATAATTGGCTAGTGACCTGCTTAGATAATGGGACTTTTTACCCATTATGGCAGGTCACTTCACCAACCAATTGATTCACTAGTTGCAGGTGGCATCACTCACCTTGCAACTCATTAAACATATCCAATCAGTCAGTGATGAAACCTGAATGATCCCAATTGGTACATCCAGGCTTTTGCATCCACCAGTTTTAAATCTTCACGGATGGTGGCCTCTATCACCTTGTAGTCCATGGGAATTTTCATCCACTCCAGGGCATCTTTGGTTTGAACTCGGGACACCTTGAATTGTACCGCCATATCAATTAAGATTTGGGTGTTGAGCCAGCATTTGGCCACTCCAGCAGAAAATTTATGGTCACACCATATAGCCCTCCCATTGTTTGACCTCATGGGTGGACACGCCTCAACATGCTAACATGTCTGACTGGATTGGTGTAAATTTAACTGGGGCCCTGGCCATTGACTTGACCGCTGTCAGGGTTTCTGCCCCTTCCAGTAATACTTTAAGTTTTTTTGCTGATCCCTCTCAGGTGTCCAATCCCTCAGATTTGGTCCCTGATATAGAGTCACCCCCACTTTGGTTGGTCCTCAATGGATCAGCTTGGTTCAGTGATTGGATATTCAGGATTGGCCATCAATACATTGTTGAGCTATGGCCCCCTGTCAGAATGCCTTCATTGGGGATTGCGCTCAATTGCGTATTGGGCATTCCACCCAATGAGTTACTCATGCTACCAAATCAATTTTGGTTGGGGACCATTCCCCCCCCCCAACTGGGCTGTTTCAGGATTGGCATCTGACTTGTTCTTCACCTGAATACCCTGAGCTGATTTGGTAAGTTTCTCCATGTCAGAAGAAAGCTTTTTATTGCTTGACTCCATTGGTTTGAATCACCAATTTTTGTTATTTGAATCTGAGTCAGTTTTGGATCCTACCAATACCTCATCCAGGTTTTTTGCATTATTGGCAAGAATTTTCTCACCCTGCAAGGCCCCAGTCCCCCCTGCTGATTGAGGTTCACTGGGGAATATTCCCAACTCCGCTGTTCTCAGCATCAGGCCTTCTCTCCCAGAAGGTTGCACTTGTCATCTGGGTGTCAGTGGGCATTGATCCTAGGGAGTCAACCCCATCATTTGTGCTATTTGTTAGGGCTCTGTGACCCATTGACATGTTCATTCATTTTGTTGTTGTTTGTGTCACCAGTTTGTTACTTGGTGCATACATGGTGGAATGCCCAGCCCCATTTCTAGTCATGTCAGGGCTTGGGCTGGTGGGAAGGTCAGCAGATGGTTTGTCCATCTCAGTGACCTTGGTATTATTCTTAATAAAACTCACTATTGGTGTGGGCAAGTTATCTGTTTCTATGTGCTGCGCACAGATGGGTGGCTAGACTTCCCTATGCTTGGTTGGTTGGCCTTTGTTCACTGCTCTATAAAATTGCAGTGCATTATGGCAGTTGATTGCTCTCTCAATTCTTGTTCAATTCACTTTTTGTTATAAAAAGTGATATTTGTGAGAGAGAGAGAGATAAGCTGATTATGCTAGAGGAGGTATTTTTAAAATCAATTGGACTTTAGATTCAAAGTCTTGATTTAAATTAACTTACTAATTAGCCAAATGACCACTAACCACTTAACAAAACCATATAAAATATCAAATCAAACAAATTTAAACTGCTCAGCTGTAACAATATAGCGAATACCATTGAAGTATATATAGGATTTTCACTTGTTACATATAAAACTTTTTATTTTACTATTAAAATAATATTTTTTAAAATTCATAAACCTTCTCAGGCATGCACACAACAACTCACCAAAGTTTCATCACAATTGGATGAATGGTATAGGAATGCATTCGGGACATACATACAGACACACAGACAGGTTTTGAGTTCGAAACACTGGCTAGAAAACAGTATACATTCGAATAATTATATATATATATATATATATATAGTTTATAATTACTAGCCGTTTACCCGTGCTTCGCTATGGTGTCTATAAAATTAAAGATTTTCAATCTATTAATTTAGATTTTATATTATAGACAAACAAAACCACTCAGCCAAATCTAATTGCTCAATCGAATCAACCAAAAACCACCAACCACTAAGGTAAACCTAACTGAATTTATCAAAACAACCAATAACTAATCACCCCTCAAAACTAAACTATGTTCTATCAATTCGACCAAAAGCCATCAACCACTCGGCCAAACAAAAAAAACCTATCGAATCAATCAAATAACACCAACCTGCTACCCGAAACATATCTTTATACTTAAAATCATTAAGCATGTGACATATCTTCCAAACTACTAAATCAACTTCTACTTAACTTGCCAAAAGTATTTTATTAATTAGGTGAACCAAATTAGGCAGGTTTTTAAAATTTATAAACCTAACATCCAGATACCCATGCTTCGCTACAGTATTTAAAGTTTATCAGATGATAAGCTCACATTGTAGCCTATAAGCTGTGCCAGCACTACTCTTGAGCCACTCAGACTAACAGCTCCACTGTTGCTCTCGTGGCTGGTGAGTTGATTATCCTAACTACTTAATCTACTTAAACTCTAATACTGATTTTTGTTGAGTTTCAGGTGAGCAATTTGGTGAATTATTAGATAATATTCACCAATTCTCACCCACTCACCCAAATATATTAAACTTATCTGACTCGATTAGCTTCAGGTGAGCAATTTGGTGAATTATTCAATGATATTTGTCAATTCTCAACCACTCGCCCAAATAGATTGAACCCATCAGGCTCGATAATTTCAGATTCGATATGATTTGCCAATTCTCACCCACTCACACAAATAGATTGACCCTATCAGACTCGAAGGTTTCAGATGTCAGTCAGTCAGTACATAACTAAATCAGTCAGTGAAATTTTTTAAGTAGATTCGAATCGATGTTTATAACCGACTTTGAAAAAGGTGAAAGTTCTTAATTTGACCTGTACATATTACATACTTTTTAACTCACTGTCACATCTGTCTGTAATCAAATCTTACAAGCTCTATTTCAGACACTTATTGTCAATAAAAATTTTTGAAACTTTGCACAACCGTTGGTCTTGGATGACAATGCAATAATGAATCGAAACATTTAATTTTATATTCATAATAAAATTTTTTATGTCAAAGTGAAATTCTATATATTTTCAATGGTATTTAGTATATCGTTACGGCTGAACGGTTTGATATTCGGTTGATTCGATAGTTTCAATGGTTTTGCCAAGCGGTTGGCAGGTTTAGGTTGATTAATAAGCTTAATAGTTTTAGTAAGCGGTTAGTGATTGGTTGATTCAATAAGTTAATTGGTTTTGGAAGTTGGTGGTTTTTGGTTGTTGGTTGATTTAAAAGTTCAAAAACGTTTTTCCCAAGCTTTGCTTAAGTTTATCTTGTTAGCTTTTACAATGGTAGATGGCCACCCATAAGTTTAGGTAATTAAATTTTATTGAATTAATCCTAAATCAAAAATGATTAAGTTCTACCTTATGGTAAAAAACTCAAGTGCATGATATATGCCTTATGGCTGAAGGTTGTTAGAAACTTTCTTACCATTTTCTCTACTGTTATGATAGGATACTATCTATTGTGTTTTGTCATTTGACTTTAAAATAATAATATCTGAGATAGTTAGATTACTTTAGTAATGGTTGGATTAGCCTAACTAATATTGTGTATGACAGCAGGCAAGTAGCTGGTAGATAGATTCAAATTTACTTAATTTATATTAAATTAGATAGCATTTTAGTTGTGGTGGTTTAGAAAATCATCTTATAAATAAAACATTATAAATGAATATTTATTTCAACACCTACTCCTATACTATTTACCAATCTCAGATAAACTTGACACAAATATTCTATGATATATATATATATATAATTGTTCAGTTGTGTTGGACAATTATCTTTTTCTTTCCACTTGAGTTCACTTTTGAGTGATTTGATTAAGAAATAAGTTTAATTTACCACCGCCATCTGGCCACACCCTTTTACAATGTGTCTGTGGATCAGCCACCTGCTGCTCCAATGTGGGTTAGCAGTGCTCCACCACCTAGCATTTTCTGCCCTGCAGGCAAACATGTTTGCATGGGATCAGATAGTCTGCCATCTTCATCCAGCTTTTTTGTCCCCCCACAGGATTTAGTGCTCCACCTGGCATGCATCCACCCTTCTCATCCTCATCCTCTCACCCTCCCTCAATCCACAATATGATTTTGCCTCTGAGTTACTATAGGTATTTATCCCAATATGCCAACAAAGCAATTATTGAATTGGCCACTGCTGCATTTGCATTAGCTAGCTTTATAAATTTCCACCCTTTTAAGGGCTATTTTGATATTAGATTTCAGATAGAGGAGGCTGCTTCAGCAGTGACTTCTACTCCTCTTATTTTTAAAAATACTCCCAACCCTACTTGAACTCATCTGCATATAGATACTACAATGGTAGTATCCTTTGCATCCCTCCCTTTCCACCTTCCTCCCCAAGTTTTGTACAAACAGCGGATTGTAAGGAGAGTGTCTATAACTCTCCTGTTTCCAGCATAGAGGTGAACAGTGCACAGGGCCAACACCAGTAAACTAGTCAATAGTAAAAAAGTTACTAAAGCTCTGCAGAGGGTGCTTGTGCTTGAGTAACTTAAGAAAGATAGGGTTATCCCTAAGATATTTAACCAAAAGGGTTCATCAAGGTGCACGGAGGGGTAAGATTTAGGCGTTCTAGGCTGGAGGGAACCTGGGCAGCCCAATAGTACACTGGTGGATAGACTTACTGTTGTACAAATTAAATGTTTAATGTTGTGCAAGACCTCCTTCAAGAGATCTTCTCACAGGAATATCTGAGATAACATAATTAAAATGGTGTACTAAAAAGAATTTAATTTTAAGGGAGAAGTCAACTAACAGAGGAGGTTAGTCTTGACAAGGATAAGTTTTGGAAACTTGGACAAATAATCAATTGAGGTTTTTGGGTCCAAGCTAAGGTGCATCAATAGGTGCACGCTTCCATCAAACAAAATGCTATATTAGGTAATCAACTGAACTTGAGTGATTGATTGTAAAAAATGGCTGAATTGAGCTGTAAAGTGCAAACACTGAACAGGTTTTGAAACCATGTTCACCCAAAAAATGAAGTGAACCTTTTCCATTCTAATGAAGCTAGTTTGATTTAATGCCCCTACTCTTATATAGGGCCAAACTTCACTTGCTTTCTGTTAGATTTTGATGGTTGACTCAAAAATAAACCCTTCAAGAAAACCATCAATGCTAATAGATTAATCCCATTGATGGTTCCTTTGATCTTTCCTAATTTATCTGCATAACTAGATTTATTCCAAAAACCACCTCAATTGTATCCAAATTGACCCAATTATTGTAGCTAATAATAGCTATGATACTATTACTTTATGGCCAATTATGGGAACCACTTGGGTGAACCAAGTGAATCTATGGAACAAACTAAATTTCATTTATGAATTTAATGCAAATACAATTAATAAATAATAATTTTTATGTATGTTTATCACCATAATTGGCATGATAGTACCTATATATGGACTTCCCAATTAGGGAGTACCAAGTACTATCGAGAGGGTTGCTGACGTCCTAATTAAGGGTGCATCATTATTTGAATTCTATATTCTCTTTTCTCCCAATTATTGTGTTTCATCAGCTGTATGACAAAATGATAGTACTTGCTCATGAACAGCCTGAATAGGGAGTACCTAGTACTATTGAGAGGCCTGCTGATGTCCCAATTATGGGTGCATCATTATTTAAATTCTATATTCTCTTTTCCCCCAATTATTGTGTTTCATCAGCTGTATGACAAAACGTAATTGGGCTGAATGAAAGGCAAATATACACCACTGAGGTGCTAATATTATGCTTAAAACCTTCCCAATTATGAGAGTAGTATTGCCTTCAATTGGGCTGAAACAATTGTAATTAAGTTAATTCAAGGGCTGAATTAACTTGGGGATATTTTAATAACCACTGCCATAGTCCATAGCGAATTGGCATGGTTTTAATTTAATCATCTAATAGATGAGTATGGCCAGGAGATGTCCTAGAGGTATAAAATACTGGCACCTGGCCCTAAAATAAAATCATCATCTTTCCATATCTTTATATTTTCACCTTACATCTCCTTATCTTAATTTTATCTTCATATTAAGAGTGTAGACAAGCATTCAGGGGAGCTTGTCATAATTACCTGTGTCTGGAGAGTTCCTGATTAGAGAGGATAAAATTATCCTAGAAGAGACCAAGAGAGTCAGATATTGTTGTTTAGCTTTGTGAGCTTCCGAACAGTTAGGAAATACCATAAGATACATAGCATAATTGAGTATTTATCAGCTGAAACTCTTCCCAACTATCAAAACAGGAATACATTTAAAAAGCGAGCTAATCCTCAAAAACTCACAAGTGGTGCTCACTAAAAACCATGTTACACTTTAATATGAATAGTTCATCTGAATACCAGGCAGAAGCTGCCGGAAGTTATGACAAAAATGACATGGAAACAGTGACAGAGAAATCACTGAGTACTTCAACACTGAATGCCAGAATACTGAGGAGAACACTTCATACTTCTTGGATCTAATCATGGTGGGAGGAGGGCATGTGGACACAACCAGCTCTATTGAGTTTACCTCCAACAGTGTGAAGGAGATGATGGAGACCATATTTCATGGGTATAAAATCAGTACATCAAAAATGGACCCATCTTTTGGGCTGTTTTACTATTTGAAGGATCAGGCCTTCAAGATGGAGATGTATATGTGGTACTGAGAGGTGACCATGGCAACCTTGAAAAAATGCCTCAACTGTACATAAGCAACCAATGAGTTTTTGGTTAGCTTCATACAGCCCTCAATCAAGCATACCCAAAAGATTCTGGCTCAACAGAATCTAGAGCTTGCAGAAATTTACAGGATACAAGAGGAGGAGCAATCTTCCCGATTGGGCTTACTGGATAAGCTGAATTCCTGTTTTGATATAGTTAGAAAGGCTATTGTAAGTAATATGGAACATGTAAATGATGCCCACAGAAGAGTGAACACCTTGGAAGATCAACTCAATGAAAAAGTTCTGAAAATTGCAGCTGAGGTCCTCTCTTTACATGGACTGACCAGTGGGTGGGTCAATAATATCAGTAAATGCTGCCAGAAATTGGAGAATTACTCCAAATTCTTGTCATCTTGGACCAAACATTTAGCCAAAAATTCCACATTTTCTCAGAAAAGCCACTTGGAATTGAAAAACATGCATGTTCAACTCGATGGATATGTTTGAACTGAGTTGGGCATATTGCAAAAGAGCATCAAAGAACTGGCTGCCATGCCAGTAGGGCTAAATAATGAGGAAGAATTTGAGCAAATTTTGGAAGAATTTATGAAACTTTGGTCAACAATATCATCTGTGCAGGCAAAGAATTCCAAACTTACTAAAGAAAAACAAGATCTTCAAACACAGCTATCAGCAACTAATGACCACATTGCCAATCTGACCAAAGATGTGAAGCACATATTGGCTTCTCAAATTATCTTTCAAAAAGAACGTGAAGACCTTAAAAGGAAGTCAATGACCTAAAAGAGAGAAGTTGCAACTGTTTGACTAGTCCTTGAGGGGGGGAGAGCAGCAAAACCTCTAAGTATTTGGGCAGAACACAACTGAAGAGATTACATAAGGCCCAAATTCAGGAGTCTGAATTGAGTAGTTTGGAGCAATTTCATAAAGCAGAATACTCTAGAGTTGGGATGGATAACAAAACAGATATTTTGGATATTCACTCAATGCCAAAATCTACTTGCTTCCATCCCAACTCCAGATGACACTCATCATGAACAAACTTCAATTCTGACTGAAGATTCTCCCAGACATTTGAACTCTAGATGAAGTGTAACTCCTCTGGCCGATTCTGGGAACAATGACTTCAGACCCTTGAATTTGCCAAAATTTGACAAAGAAGAAAATGTCCAGTCATTCATAAAATTGTTCAAAAAGGCTATGCGAGAAGGATCAAATAATGCAAAGTCTACAGCTCTCATTAATTGTCTGGACTCACATAATGTCGATCTTGTTATGCCCTATTTGGGTGATGATTGGTCCTATTTGGATGCAGAAAAGGCCGTCATAAGACAATTTGGAGGCCCTGATAAATTATCAGCCAGGAAGACAGACCTACTCAATATTGAATTTCAGAGGAATGAGTCTATCTGAGACTTTGCAGATAGAATTTTCCATGAGGCTCAGGTCTTACTCAGTTCAGGCGCCATAGATGAATTTGATGCAAGGATTGCAATGCAGCATGCCATCAAGCCATACCAAGACTTTCAGCATGTCATGATCCCAGCCTTTAGTCAGCCCTTGGGAGTGTTAGAAGTTACAGATTATCTGAGAGAATGTGCAAGTAGCTTTGATGCCCCTAATCAGCCCAAAGAGCAATCAAAATTTCAATTTTTGGGCCCAAAAAATACAAATTTGAATGAACATGGAAAAAACAATTGGCCCATAAATCTGAAAAATGATCAGCAAACAGGGCTGATTACCTGTCATAATTGTGGCCAAAAAGGACATTATTCTAGCTAATGCTACAGATGGCTGGATAAGAAACCTGGGGTTAATGTGGCCTTAAAGGTTAACAATGAAGAGCCAGCAGGAAAAGAGCAGGTGGAGTAGAGGCGGAATGCTCTACCTCCACCAATGCCTTAACACATTCCACCTGACCCTGGCAAGCTTTTCTTGGCTGACAAAGTGGCCAAAGATAGCTTACACCACATTGTGGCTGATGACATCTATATGGTTACCACCTGGGCCAAAGCAAAAAACTAAAGTAATTGGAGGGCACTGAAAGAAGCTCAGGCTGAAGTAGCAAAGCCCTACGCCAAGCAAGTCATTGATCAAGGGCTGAGTAACCATCCTAAATGCTCAGCCAATATGCCCACACTACAGGACGTGCAAGTGGCCATACCTATGAAAACTTTAGCAGAGAATTTTCCAGAGATCTTCTCAAGTTTGAAGTCCCACTTGGAACCAAACAATTACTCCAATATTCACCTAATAAAAGATTCTTATACCTACTCTGAATGTACTTATGTGGATATTGCAATAAATAAAGTTAAAGTTTGGGCCATTGTTGATAATGGGGCACCTATCAACATTGTTAGTACCAAATTGGTTAAGAAGCTGAAAATTGCGCCTGACGTTGCACACTGTCAAGAATATGGTACAGCAGGAGCCCATACTACTAAGTTGCTTGGGGATTATAGCACGTTACCATTACAGTTTGGATCCATTGTAGTGATGGCACCGGCCATAGTCTTGCCAAATACCAGCTATGATATCCTTATTGGGACCAATTTTCTGAGAAGATTTGGTGTTGTCATGAACCATAAGGAAGATACGCTGACTAATTTGGGGCAAAGCATCCCAATCTATTATAACAGAAATGGAAAGGTTGAAAAGAAACAGCCAAAGTTATTTTTTAACCTGGCCTATAAGGACGGGATAGTCCCGATTGAGTACACAAAATCCCGTTCAAAAATTAAGGCCCTTCCAATGCAGATTTGAGAATCAAAGGGAATTCCATTATGATCAAATCAGCAGACTAACGTGCTATCTGGAACTCAAGTAGTCATCCCTACTGGGATGACT
Organism: Massospora cicadina; assembly: GCA_022478985.1. Lineage (NCBI taxonomy): Eukaryota > Fungi > Entomophthoromycota > Entomophthoromycetes > Entomophthorales > Entomophthoraceae > Massospora > Massospora cicadina. Next base: position 10,015 of record JAKSZP010008770.1, read on the forward strand.
ATTAAAATTCCAGAAGGACTATATGGGGAAATATACCAGCCATGGTGTAGATCTCAATTGGAGCTGAATATTGCACCGGGGATAGTCATTCCAGGTCATGATGAAATTCAAATCTTGTGTTAAAACCTCCAGAGTTGGCCCATCAAGATATGGAGACATCAGTTTATTGCCTACCTACATCTATTTACAAGCACTGAAATTCAGACATTTTTATGAATTTGGGACCTTAGATGAGATAGGACTTCCCAATGATGAAATCATAAGTATCAATAACGTTGTCCCAATGGCTGAATTAGGGAACTTAACTGACATGGAAAAGGCTCAAGTCCAGAAAATTATAATAAACCCAGGAAATATTTGCAAAGGATGATTTTGACTTAGGCTGTGCTAAAAATGTAATACACACAATTGACACAAATGACCATGGCCCCATCTGGCTAAGACCAATTAGGCGTTTGAAAGCAGCAGAAGAAGTCGTTTCCAAAGATATAAAAGTACTTCTAGATTGTGGAATGCTGGTCCCTTTGAAGAGCCCTTGGGCTTCCCAATTTTAATAGTAAAAAAAGAAGGATGGGAGCAATTGGGTCATCATTGATTATCAAAAATTAAACAACATAACCAAATATGATTCTTATCCCCTCCCACGGATTGATGATGCCTTAGATTGACTTGGAGGCACAAAGTTCTTCTCCGCTATGGACCTAATAAGCAGATATTGGCAGATTGATATACCCAAAGAGGAGCTTAAAAGTGCGCCATTATAACTCAAGAGGGCCTATTCCAGCTGACCAGGATGCCACAAGGACTTTGCAATGCCCCAGCTACGTTTCAAAGAGCGATGGACATGATCCTTGAAGATTTAAAATTATCTTGCATGTTGGTTTATTTGGATGATATAAATATCTTTAGCCGCACCTTCACTGACCACCTGGAACATATAGAAGCAGTTTTTAAGAAACTAGCGGCTGCAAATCTAAAAATCAACCCCAGAAGTGCCAATTTTCAAAGACCAATTGGACTATCTTGGGTTTGTTATTAATAAGGAAGTACTCTGACACCAGCCATCCAAACTGGATGCGATATTGAAGATGAAATGGCCCAAATCCAAGTGCAATATACAGGTTTTCCTGGGCATGATTGGTTATTATCACCAATTTATTGCCAATTTTGCATAAATTGGAGAGCCGTTGTTTCATCTGCTTAAGGACAAGGTTGTATTTGACTGGAATTGGGCCTGTCAAGAGGCATTTGATCAGCTTCAATCAGCCCTAGTATTGTCCCCAGTCCTCTGATATCCAGATTTTGAGTGCGAGTTTATCATCCAAACTGATGCATTGCTTACAGAAGTTGGAGCCATTTTTTCTCAAATAGGGGAAGACGGCGAGGAACACCCAGTTGCCTTTGCTAGTTGGACCTTAAATGTCCACAAATGGAATTATACGGTGATGGAACAGGAATGCTTGGCAGTTAAATATACCTACAAGCAATTTTGAGTTTATCTCCATGGCACTCACTTTACAGTTGTGACAGATCATTTGTCCATAAGATGGCTGAACAACTTGAAGGAACCTGAAGGCCAATTAGCACAGTGGGCACTAAAACTTCAAGCCTATAATTACATTATTAAACATTGTGCAGGAGTGAAGCACCAAAACGCTGACTGCCTATCCCGTTTACCTATGATTGCCACTGTCAGTTTGGCCGCTGATGAGCTATTTCAAAAGATGGTCAGTGGAGAATTCCAGGATGAGCCCAAATATGTTCATTCATTACTTGCAGATCTATGAAAAAACACTTTGATCAAAAATGGGGTACTGTACAAATTTATTGATGGAAAAAAGGTTATTTTTCCACGACCCTCAGACCAAACTGGACCTAATAATGGCAGCGCATAAGGACATAGGGCATGGTGGATTTAAGAAGACAAAGGAACATCTTAAATTGTACTACTACTGGGAGTCAATGCACTTTAATATCCAGGAAACACTGGAGTGTTGTGCCAAATGCCAAGGAGAAAAACCATTCTGAAAAAGCACATGTTACCAGCTTGTTTGGCCCAAATTTGCTTGGCATACTGTATCAATAGATGTTGTCGAACCACTTCCCACTAGCAACTCTAAGGCCAAATACATCATCATGGCTATTGACCACTTAACTAAGTGAGTTTAAGCCAAGGCTATTTGGAAAGTGGGTGCAACAACCACAGCCAAGTTTATCCTTGAGAATGTTATCCATAAGCATGTTTGCCTGCAGGTTATTCTGACCAATATTGGAACCAATTATACAGCCAACATAGTTATGAAGCTTAACCAGTTGATGAGAGTAAAAAGTGTACTCTCTGCACCCTACCATCCTGAGACAAATGGAATAGTTGAGCGCATAAATGGGACGCTTGTAAATATTGTCCAGAAGTTAACCTCAAGCAAACCATCTGAATGGAGTACATTTCTAAGCTTGGCCATGTTTGCTTACAACATTTCATACCACTTGGCCACAAAGTTGTCGCCTTTCCAGGTCATATATGGAAGACATACAGCCCTATCGTCACTGCTTTATTCAGTCCTAGAAGATCCTGATGAAAGCAGTTATCCTCAATATGTTGAGAAGCTTGCCAAAACCTTAATTAAGTTGCAAGCTCAAGCCTTCAACAACAGTTTTGCTGTTAAAAAGGCCTGACACAAAGAGGATTCAAAAAGTCAATACAATTTGGCTAAATTTGAAGTTGAGGAAGAGGTACTATTCTGTAACACACATGGATCAGGCCAATTACAGAAGTTAAATTGCATTTGGGTTGGCCCATTTGTAATTAATGAGAAAACATTGAGGTTTGTTTATACCATCAAAGAGGTTAAAACAGGCCAAATTTATAATTGAGTCCATTCAAAATTCCTAAGGAAGTTTAGGAAAAGGGCCAATTAAAGAGAAAAAATATATGTATACTCAATTTATAAAAGAATAATAATTATGAAAAAAAGAAATTTATATAGTAAAAAAATATAAAGGGTGGTTAGCTGAGCAGGTAAAACTGCTTCCACCCTAAGTGCAGAGTTTGAGTTCAAAACCTGTACTGGCTAGAAAAATTCAAGCATAAGTATATACAAATAATTGAGAATAATAGTTATGAGAAAAAATAAGAATAAGAAAAAATATATATAATAGTAGTAAAAGAAAAAAATTCTATCATCTATATACAAAGTAAAAAAAGAATAAGATTTTGTATTCCAAATAATAAGAAAATTGTAAATTTCAATAGATAAAAACAAACTTTATTCCTCTGCTTTGAGGGAGGAGGTGCCTTGGGACCAGATCCCTATTCCTGTGCGCCAAGTTGGCCCAATCTAGCGGCTGAATGGAAAAAAACAGGGCTGAATGGATATCATTAAAGTTGGAAAAAATAATAAAATACTTTAACCAGGACTTTAAAACAATCTGAAAACATATTCATAAAAAATATTTAGTACAATTTATTTAAAATAATGATGTTGTTTGGGAATAAGAGCAGTGATAAATTTCTGATATACTGAAGTGGTGTCATTTACAGATATGAAGAGAGAATTGGGAAACTCAGGGTTTATATTACAGTCAAGTGGGGGGAAATGTTAGATTTTGATGGTTGACTCAAAAATAAACCCTTTGAGAAAACCATCAATGCTAATAGATTAATCCCATTGATGGTTCCTTTGATCTTTCCTAATTTATCTGCATAACTAAATTCACGTCCAAAAACCACCTCAATTGTATCTAAATTATCCTGATTATTGTAGCTAATAATAGCTATGATATTATTACTTTATGGCCAATTATGGGAACCACTTGGGTGAACCAAGTGAATCTATGAAACAAACTAAATTGCATTTATGAATTTAATGCAAATACAATTAATGAATAATGATTTTTATGTATGTTTATCACCATAATTGGCATGATAGTACTTACATATGGACTTCCTGATTAGGGAGTACCTAGTACTATTGAGAGGCCTGCTGACATCCCAATTAGGGGTGCATCATTATTTGAATTCTATATTCTTCTTTCCCCCAATTATTATATTTTGTCAGCTGTATGACAAAATGTAATCAAGCTGAATGAAAGGCAAATATACACTGCTGAAGTGCTAATATTTTGCTTAAAACCTTCCCAATTATGAGAGTAGTATTGCCTTCAATTGGGCTGAAACAATTGTAATTAAGTTAATTCAAGGGCTGAATTAACTTGAGGATATTTTAATAACCACTGCCATAGTTCATAGAGGATTGGCATGGTTTTAATTTACTCATCGAATAGATGGGTATAGCCAGGAGATGTCCTAGAGGTATAAAATACTGGCACCTGGCCCTAAAATAAAATCATCATCTTTCCATTTCTCCATATTTTTATCTTATATCTTTTTTTTAGTACTAGATGGTCCCAACCCAAGGGGGATTCATCGATGTTTTTTATCTTATATCTTCTTATCTTAATATGATCTTCATATTAAGAGTGAAGACAAGCATTCAGGGGAGCTTGTCATGATTACCAGTGTCTGGAGAGTTCACAATTAGAGAGAAAAAATTACCCTAGAAGAGACCAAGAGAGTCAGATATTGTTGTTTAGCTTTGTGAGCTTCTAAACAGTTAGGAAATACCATAAGACACATAGCATAATTGAGGATTTATCAGCTGAAACTCTTCCTGACTATCAAAACAGGAATACATTTAGTAAGTGAGCTAATCCACAAAAACTCACACTTCCATAGGACCAACGTGGGTATATTTTTCCTTCACCTGGCGTTGGTCTATGGTGTGCTTCAGGTCAGGGAGGCCTGCTAACTTCATAATCTTGGCCTCCCTGCAAGCTTCTTTATCTCTAACGTTGATCCCAGGGATGATGTCATTTTATAACCATGACATTACTCTCTCCTCCCAATGGGGTCAACCCTCCCTCCAAGGGCTTGCACCAGAAAAAAGTTCTTGTGGTCTGGGACCAACTTTATTGAGGCAACAGTTTGCTTTGGCTGAGACTCAGCAACCTGGGGGAAATGCTTATGAAAAGCTTCAATCAGATCTTGGGCATGCACACAGTCTCATGCTGGTACCCAACTGTTCTATGCAGCGTCAAAACCCTTCCAGGATACCAGGTACTCAAGCCTTTTTTTTAACATGGTGGGAGGCTACTATTTCATCCACTTCCCACTATGACACCACATCCACAAGATACACCTCAGGAGTCTCAGGTAGGGGGCCCTCAAACAACGTCAATTTGCTTTATTAAAGATAGAGAAGATCCAAAACAAAGAGGGAAGAGTCAACTGGTATGAGGCATGGCCCACCTTTCTAAAAACGTGATAAGGGCTAATACTCTTTGGTACCAGCTTTTTGCATGGCTTCTTGATAGGGATGTTATGAGCATCAAGCATCATGAGATCCCTTTTTTGTACGCTGGACCCACTTGGCGCTTACCATCAGCATTCTACTTATAAACTTGCATTGCCACCTCCAAACTTGTGAAAACCCTCTGGTGGACCTTCTTGATAGTCTTGGCAAAGTCCACCACCGCTTCAACCTTAGATCCACAGCTAGGCTCCATGTTAAAGGTGAGGTTAAAACCATGGTTGATGAAAAAGTGTAACAACTGATTGAAGAATGCAAAGTGTTGTTGTAACTAAATTAGGCCATAGAAAGGTAAGAAACCCAATTTGAATGATCTGCGGCAGTGTAACACTGCAGAAACTAGACAAAGCACTGGTACGTTCATTCAGCCTGCCCATCTGATTGGGGATGATAGGCAGTTGAATGGCAGGGGTGAATCTGAAGAGTCTTACACAACTCTTCCCAAAATATGGAAGTAAATTGGGGTCCCAGTCACTGATAATTTCTTGGAAACCCTATGAAGCGCAAACACATGTGTGATGAAGAGCCTGTGTCATGTGTAGATGACATCATAGTGGGGACCAACCCCAAAGATAAGGCTGGGCGCCTGGAGGCCCAAAAGGTGAAGCTACAGGGCCTCCCAGACCTGAAGCACACCCTAGACCAGCGCTGGGTATGGGCAAAATATGTTCAGGTTGGTCCTAGTGGGGTGCCAAGTGCCCAGCCCCTGACATTGGTCCAAGCGTTAAAATGAACTATCTACCAAATAAAGGTGGACAGTTCAATTCGGTTAGTCAAGGAATGGGGATTTGAAACCCATTCCATCTATGAAATAACGCGCTCAGATCAAATCCAACTTCAATCAATCACTCGAGTGAAGTCAGCTTTGGCCTATTCTACTAATTCAGATGGCAGTATTTCCCCATTGGTAAGTCGCTGCTTGAGCCCACTGCGGCATAACCCCAATTCCCCCATCCAAGCTTAAACACATATTCCCCAACCAACATTCCTTGTTGGTTGACTTCCCAAATAAAATTTCCCCATTTTTCCATATTTTAAAATGTTATTACCAAAGGTTATGTGCGTGGACCCCTTCAAGGAGGTCTCATGCTCCATTCAACTTGCCATTTTGAACACAATCTGACTTTCCCAAGTGCACTGTTGGTTTGCCCAGGTCCCCTCCAACCTGGTCCATTTACCTCACCTCTTCTTGTGCACCGCGTCATTTTTGGGTGTTTCCTAATTGCGCTTTTTGGTTTTAGTTATTATTGCTCCAGCACCCTCTGCTGGGCGCCAGTAGCTTTAGTACTAACAGCTAGTTTCCACGCGTTGGCTCTGTGCACCAAGCACCTCCACTCTGGAAACAGGAGAGTTACAGACACTCTTCTTACAGCCTGGCCATCTCAGCTGCAGTTATTGTTGTTCTGCAAGAATTAAAATGGGCAAGCTTTGTAAAATGGTCCACCGCCACCATGATAGCATCATAACTATCAGAGACAAATAATTCTACATTAAAATCCACCAATAGGGAAGTCCAGGGCCCTTCATCCTTCTGGACTGGTACCAGCAACCCTGCTAAAGGTTGCCAATTTGGTTTCTTTTGATTGCAGACCAAGCATTCTTTACAATACTGTCCCACCTGAGCAGGCAAGCCCTTCCAATTGTAGGTGGATCTTATTTATTCTAAAGTCTTTGTTTTCAGGATGACCAATGGTGATTCCATCATGATTGTCCCAGATGATTTCCAGGAGCAGTGGTCCATCAGGAACCCATAGGCGCCTCTGAAACCACAATATCTCATCCTTTACATGATAACACCTGGATAAATCCTCCTAATTCAAAATGCTCTTAGCGAGTACCATAGTATATTTGGCTGATAGCATCTGCAAAAGGACTATTTTTCTGAAAATACTGTATTCCTCAACATTTTCCAGAGGTGCAAACGCTGGCGTGTTGGCTGAGGAAGAAAAAGGTTGAGATAGAATTTTACCCAGCGGAATCATCAACTGGGTATTATGAACCTCTACCTCCTTTGGATCAGGAGCTAAATCAGGGTTGTGGCTTAAAGCATCCACAAACCATTCTCCTTGCCCTTGGTGGACTTATAAGAAAATTCAAACTGGGCAAGGGTCTCATGCCAACAGGTCTGTCATGGGGTTAGGACATGAGGGGCGCAGTAGTGCAGCAAGGCATGGTGATCTGTACATACACAGAAAGATTGGGAGGAGCCATGCAAGTGGTGACGCAAATAAGTCAGCGCCTCCACCACTGCTAGTAACTCTTTGTTGTAAACGGCATAATTTAACTCAGGCAGAGACATTTTTCTAGAAAAATATCCCATTGGATGCTCTATCCCATCTTCACCTACTTGTAACAAGGCAGCTGCAATGGAAAAGTTCGATGCATCAGTAGACACAATGAACTCTCTATCAGGGTTGACATGGCAAAGGACAGATGTGGATAACATGGTGAGTTTCACTGCTTGGAAAGCATCCTCCAAAACAGGGGACCACTGAAGCACCTTTGCACCGCTAGCCTTATATTAGGGTGCTGCCACCTCAGAAAGATTGGGCATGAACTTCTTGAGGTAAATACATGTCCCCAAAAAGCTCCTCAATTCCTTGACTGAAGTGGGTGTGGGCCACTAATGAATAGCCTTCTCCTTGTCTGGAGTTATCATGTGTCCTTGGCAAACATGACGTTGCCCAGAAAAGTGACCTGGGACTTGAAGAATTCACATTTACTGATCTTTAGTGTAAGGCAGGCTGCCCTTAACCTCTCTACCACTTGCTGAAGGTGTACCGCATAGGAATCATGATCAGGAGAAAACACCAAAATATTATCCATATAGGCAACCACACATACCCCTAACAAGTCCCCAACGCTGCATCAATGCGGCATTGAAAGATAGCAGGGGCATTCTTAAGTCTAAAGGGCATGACCCAAAACTGGAAAATCCCTTTTCTGGTATGGAATGTGGCTAACCACTCTTGTCCCTTTTTTACAAATCTTATTTAATGCATTGAGGCAATCCAGCTTGGAAAAGACCTTAGCCTTCTCCACATAGCGCGCAATCTGAGAATCCAAAGGGATGGGATGTAGATCTGGTACAATGACGTTGTTGAGGTTCCCATAGTCTACACATAAGCGTAGAGTACCATCAGCCTTCTCAACAAAGAGAAAGAGGGGAGCATACAGGGGGAGTACACTGAAAATTGAGCCTTTGGTTAACTGCTCCTTCACCCACACATCTAATGCCTCTTCCTCCTGGACAGTCAATGGGTAAATGGGGGAAGATATATGCACCAGATCTACAGTGATCTTGAACTCACAATTAAACTCAGAGTGATTAGGTTGTGAGTTAGCTGAGGCTGCATCAAATGAAGATTCCAAACCCTCCAAACAAGAAGGTAGAGGCACCTCCTTGGTGCTCTTCAGCATAGAGGCCAGTCTAAGAGTGTGAAGGTGGGGCCAGTGGGACAATTAGCCCTGAACGTTAGCCTCAGACAAAGGAACAACTAATGTGTGACCATTCTTTAATGTGAGGGCTAGGGTATTCTCTTTCAAGTTGGTTCTGACGTCAAACTTCCACCACCACTCAACACCAAAAATGATAGGGTACAAGAGGTTTTTAATAGCTTGAAAGTGATTGGACAAGTGATGCTTGCCAAACTGATAGTTCACTGTTCCAATGACCTTCAGAGTGGGAACACCTTGGGACGCCCCTCCCCTAACCATACCACCTGGCAAGTAACTCAGCTCAAGGTAGTCAGCTAGGCTTTGGTCCATAAAGTTTCCAGAGGCACCAGTATCCACCAGAATAATGGTGCTGAATTTCCCTAAAGGGGATGAAAGGGTAGCAGTCAGTAGAAAATACCCTGAATGGTCTTTATTTAAAGCAGAAAACGCCAGTACATCACCTCCAAACTCTTCATCTGGCATTAACATGTCACTCTGGTATGTTTTAGAATTGAAGAATGGTGAGGGATATATGGCCACTCTTACTACTGAGGCCAAATATCCCACCATATCTTCAGCAGGGGCATAAACATTATGATATTGTAAACGCAGCTTCTTTTCAACTTCTTGAGTGCTGATAATCATGGAAGAGGTCAAACGGGGGTTTTATAGGGTGATTTGATACACAGGAGTAGGTTCCATATCTGAGCCATGAGAGAGCAAATATTGGTCTGAGGTATATATGGTGTTTTCATTATAAAACGTGTTTTTAGACATGAACAACCCTATTCCCATAACAGCAATGGATTGCCCAAAGTTATCCAAGGCTATCACCCCCAGGACCATTTGCATAGATTCCACCAGCGCCATCTGAACGTGCTGCCAAAGTAAAACCTGTTTTAAATATTGTTTTTGTAAAATTTGGCGGAAAGGCTGGAATTTATGACTTTCAGACCATAAAGCATCCGTATCCACCAGGTATAAGCATGAAGGGTGGGTACTTACCAGTTAGAGGCAACCAAAATAACGCCAAGAGGCTCCAACTTCCGGGAAAAGGAGGGACAGTGATGCAGATGACCACAGCTAAAGTCTACAGCCAGCGCACACCTTTTTTGCTTTTTGTAAGTCCCCACAGAAAAAGTTTGTGCACATAAAATAAAGGGTTTGGTTGACTAATGTAAAGAGAGTGTCTATAACTCTCCTGTTTCCAGCGTGGAGGTGCACGGTGCACAGGGCCAACGCCAGGAAACTAGTCATAGTACAAAAGTTACTAAAGCCCTTCGGAGGGTGCTTGTGCTTGAAAAAACTTAAAAAGGATAGGGTTATCCCTAAGATATTTAACCAAAAGGGTGCATAAAGGTGCACGGAGGGGTAAGGTTTAGTCATTCTAGGTTGGGGAAAACCTGGGCGGCCCAACAGTGCACTGGTGGATAGACTTATTATTGTACAATTTAAATGGTTAACTTTGTGTGAGACCTCCTCAAAGAGGTCCACGCACAGAAATATCCAAGATAATTTAATTAGAATGGTGTACTAAAAAGGTTTTTATTTTAAGAGAGAAGTTGACCAACAGAGGAGGTTGGTCTCAACAGGGATAATTTATGAAATTTGGGCAAACAATCAATTGAGGGAAGCAGGTCCAAGCTGAGGCATGCCAATAGGTGCACGCTTCCATCAGGTGAAACTCTATATTGAGTAATTAACCAAAATTAGGTGATTGATTTTAAAAGCTCTGACCTGAGCTGAAAAGTGCGAAAAACAAATGGGTTTCAAAATCCCATTCACCCAAAAACTGAAGCAAACCGTTTTCTGTCATAATGAAGCTAGTTTTTTTAACACCCCTGATCTCATACAGAGCTGAACTTTGCTTGCTTCCATAGGACCAACTTGGGCATATTTTACTTTCACCCAGCGTTGGTCTATGGTGTGCTTGAGGTCAGGGAGGCCTGCTAACTTCACCTTCTTGGCCTCCCTGCAAGCCTCTATATCTCTAACGTTGGTCTCAGGGATGATGTCATTTTCTAACCATGACACTGATGGTGGGGCTTATGGTATATGGCTCTTAGCACAACCTCATCTTCACTATTCCCTCTGGTGTGGAGCAACTTGCCACCCCTCACGCAACTGCCACCATTATCTCACACCACTCTGCTATAGCTCACCAAATCCCACTGTGTGCGTATTGCAGCAGTACCTGAGCACTTTTTTGAGCTCAGATGGATAATGGTTGCCAAATTTATCCTCTCTGTTTTGAACTTGACCATTTCAAAGAATCTTGCCCCAAGCCACTTCCTCTGATGCAGCGTCAGAGCCACATTCAGAAGGTTCCAAATGATGCATTTTGCTGCCCCCTCCCACCCAACATTCTTGTTTTATGGGACAGAGTGGGAAATTGGCCCCCACCAAATCAACCACCCACATTAACCCACCCAATTCTACTCCCACCAATCAGAGTCAGGCTTGGACCACTATCACTCCCAAGCAACCCATTTACCTACTACCACCCACCCAACTTCTAATGCCACTATTCTCTTAAACCAGAATCCATGGGACCTATTGGCCAAGATTGACAAATCAGGTAACATTATCATGAGCGAGCAAACTGGTTAACCTCTCAGCCAGTTTAATTGTGGTCAGGCTTAATTTCCTTTCTGATTTTGACAATACCCACCCTTCAAATGTTTCACTACTAACCTAATGCCGCCCCCTACCAAAGTGGTCACCAGCTCACCTTAGCTGTGGTAGCCTCTTCCCAGTGCCCAAACCTATGCAAAGCAATGGCCAAATCAGTGGCTCAATACCAACTAGGGCTGCCCACACTCTACTTCCCCCTGATTTCCCCAAATATCCCTGCAAAAATATCTCAAAATTATTTGATGATGTGAAACTGCTTTCATGCATGTCACTAAACTAGCAGATTTTAACACATCTGCTAAAATTACCTACCAGAGTATCTCTGATTTTGCCCAACTCCACAAAGCCATATTTAATCTGAACTCCATGTAGCAGAATTTGTTGAAGCTGTCTACCACACTATTCTTGATGAGGAGGTGGAGAACTCATACTACACTGCCATCCAACCACACTACACTGATGCCCCAATGCACTGGCTCTCCACTTAGTCCATCTCTCCAACCAACATGACATAGTTATAGCAAACTCATCTTCATACAAACTGCCCAACCCTCTCTCACCCTCAGCTATGGTAGGTTAGCAGTTTCTGCTCTCCGCCTGGTTTGTTGTTTTACCTTCTTGGTAATATTTTCAATCAGGTTATTTTATTTTATTTTGGTTTTTGAGTTTTGGTACTGTCCATTTCCTGGTTGGCGTACCTCAAATAAATCAGTTGTGTCAGACAATTGCTATCTCAAATTTGGGATAAGAATGTTTTGGGTGAGAATCATCTAAATTTATTAAATAAAATAATAACCAACTCTTGGTAAAACAATTTGACTTATAGTAATTATTTTACTCTCACCTTTCATTGACCAGGGTGGATTGAGTTGGCCTTGAGCTTTAATCTGAAGCAAATGATTGGGTACAATATATAAAAACTTCCCTCATGGGTATACCCTACCTATAATGCACCGATACATTATGTTAATACTGGATGAAGAAAAACAACTTTCTTGAGCATAGATTGGTCAGACTATTAACCTTTCTAAGTGTGCCATCCAGCCTATAATGAATTTCATAATTATCTCCCTATTAGCCTTCATTGACCCTAAATACTAGGGGAAGGCACCTAATAAAGTATCATTTTTCTCACCCAAGTGACTTTTTGGGAAAAATTAGAATATTCTTTCTTAGTTTTATTTAGTTTAAGTCCACCATTTAGTTGGCAAGATAATAAAAGAAATTGTTTGTGGAATTCTGCTGAATATCAGCACCTGTGAGCATCAACAAGTGGGATTCCCACAAGTTAACTTGATTAGCTCAATGTTTCAGGTATAAGGTTGGCAGTTTTTGCTTATTTTTTTATTATTTAGTTGATTTTATCAGTCAATTATATGGTAAACTTTCAGAAATCTATCTATATTGCCTCATTTTATTTATAAATATTTGAGGTGGGTCAACCTTGGGACAAATATACCACACCAAGAAGTTTTCTAGCCAGTACAAGTTTTGAACTTAAAACCTGCACTTAGGGTGAAGCAGTTTTACCTGCTCAGTTAACCACCCTTCTCATTTTATTTATTTAGTTGATTT
>JAKSZP010008771.1:0-22951 GCA_022478985.1 Massospora cicadina
AAGTCCACTCCACTCTAGGTCCTGGAGGGGCCAAGAAAACTTATGAGTGGATTAAGGATCGGATTTATTGGAATGGAATGATGGAATCTATCGTTGATGTCTTGGAAGCCTTCCTTACTTGTAAGAAGCAATCCATATTCAAAACTAGGTATCAGTATCAGCCAACTACCCCAAAGCAACCTTTCCACACCATTAGTCTAGATGTAGTAGGTCCCCTCCCTCAGACTACTAGTGGTAACTAATTTATCTTGGTAGCCATTAAACATTTCACTAAGTGGGTGGAAGCCGTAGCTCTTCCTGCTCAAACGGCCAAGGCCACAGACACCTTCTTACATTAGAATGTTTTCTCTCGACATGTCTGTCCTCAAGTATTACTCTGTGATAATGGAAATAAAATCACCTCCAGAGTAGTAAAAATCCTGTCCACCTCCATGGGGCTTAGTAACTTTTCACTGCCCTGTATAATCCATTGATTAATGAGATTGTGGAGAGAGCCAATGGAACCTTGCTATCCATCCTACATAAAATGGCCTTTTCTGATCCACATCACTGGGATCAATTCTTACCCAGTGCCCATATGGCTTACCAGATCAGTTATCATCAGATCTTGAAAATGTCCCCATTCTGAGTCTCGTATGTGCAGGAACCAGAGATACCTGCTCTTCTGGTTAAAGATGTGTTCTCCTATAGAGTTGAGAAACCTGAGAGAGTTATGCGCAGATTAGCTCAGCGCATCATATAACTCCTATCTGAGGCTATGACTAATTTAGTCATAACGGTGACTAAGGAGGGCAGGCTGCAAATGAGCTCCAAACTCCCCCGCCTACATTCCAAGCGTTTGATATGGTACTATACTACCATAACTGCATCACGCCTAGAAGCAGTAAGCTTGGATCAATATGGGAGAATTCCTTAACTATCACTTACAAAAGAGGAAATGAATACTCAATTAAATCTTTAGCTACAGGTATTACCATCAATCGCGTACATAGCTGTTTCCTCCAACCTTATTCCCCTGTAAGACATTTGCCCTCACAGCTGAAGAATAAGAATATCCTGTGTCAAATTCAGCTGAAGAGGGTAATGTCAGCCATTTGCAATTTTTCAATATTGTTGAGAGCTCATTTACTAATAATAAAAAAGATGAAGTTGAGGAAATTGGCCAAAAGTCCCTGGCCGATTCTCAGTGGAACCCCATTAATTGGGGTAACACTAGTTTGATACCTTTAAAGGCAACAAATGTAAAATTGAATGGTCAGATTACTCTGACCACATGATGGACTTCGGGGCTACCATTGGAAGGCACTCCCTCCATCACCCCAAAGTCCTTCAACGCACCTATGTGGGGACTCCCCTTTTATAAGTTTGGTGGGGGTCCCCCAAGATGCAAGAAATTTCTCAAGTGGTGATTGGAACAAGTTTATAAAAACGTTACCTCATGGGTACATTTTGGCCAATCAAAATTCCTCTTCATTTGTTCCGCTGTCCTGAAGCGTGTCCCCAAGTTGTGATACACTATGCCCTCATATTTCCTAATTTTGATTAGGTTAAGCTATTCCAAAAATATCCCTGAATTTTCCTCAACCCATGAAATACTTTAAATACTAAATAGTCAGATGTTAAGGGGTTATTTTCTCACTTTATCGCACCAATAGTAAAAATTATAAAACACAATTTTTGTTAGTGCTTCATTTTTAATTTTATTTTTAGAACTTTGTGGAGTCCAGTAGTCATTAAGCACCAGCGAGCTAGAAACAGCTGAAATCCTACAGTCATTTTAAGCATGGGAATTGGCTTTAGGTTGAGGGACAAACAAGGGGAACTGCCACTACTCATTTCTCACCCAAGGTATGCCCTAGATCAGTCAACTGGATAATTAAAGCCTTTGCATTGTTTCACTTCTTTGCTCTGAAGGGGTATATCGTAGTTTGAGATATTGATTGTGTCAGATTTCCCACTTCCAGATTGGGCTGTACTGAATCAGTTTCAAACCTACCTAAAGTGAATCAGGTTCAGGATCCCCCTCCCCAATTTTGGAGTCACGTGGGGCGGCGTTTCCACCAATTTGGTCAGGTGGGTGACACAATCCATTGAGGATGCCCATGATGAGGTCATTCCTGAAGATCAGTAAAGTTCATGAATGGATGAGGCCCTGACGATCCTGGAGGCACCAAGTCCCAACACACCCTATAAATATCAGATCCTTCTAAGCCTAATAAATTATTCAATAATTTAGCTAACTTTCTGCTTCCTTCTCAAACTTTTCTGAGAATTAGCAGCTTTTAGCCACCTTTGGTCCTCAGCACCAGTCTAGAGAACTGTAGCGCTGACAAAAGTGGTGCTCACTACAGGAGGTCTCTGAGCTGTCCCAAGTGAAAATGTCTATCACTATGGAAAATACTTGCAGCCTAGAAGACCAAGACACTAGTCAGTCGAGAAGCATTGCCCAATGGGTTAGTACCTTGTGGCATGAAATACCAGCCGCTCAACCTGAAGTATTAAAATTTTGAGCCACTTTCCAGTTCACCCTGCCTTTTATTGATAAAAGTCAGTGCCAACTTCAATTTAAAAACCTTAATGAGGTAATCCCACAACTGATAAAAGGAATCTACTCTGCGGGTGACCACACTAGTCATTTTTACGCCTCTGCCATTCCCTCTATCATGCGGGACCTCTACAGCTCAGCCCAGCTGCCACCAGCAGAACTCACACTGGGCCCTGAATGTTACCTCCGACATTTCGTTTACCCTGCTATCTGTCACCTACTCCAACTGGTTGGGTGCACCATCAAGAAGTCTCACGCCAACTGGGGCTCACCCAGGCCCTACACACCCACCTCATCAATTTTTATAATGCAGCCTCCTCCTTCGTTCATGACAACCATGAGGCCATAATTGATAATTGATAGTTGATTAATGAAGTCCAAGATCAGGTAATGGTGTTAGATCATGGGATCTCCGGGTATCTTGGGGATGAGCTGCGTTGGAACGTCCAACACCTTGAAACAACTTGTAATCAACGCCTCCTCCAAGTTGAGGATCTGGTATGGACCCTACAACAACATTATAGGGAGCTGGCCTCTCGCAACTACCCAGCTAGGGGTGAAGATCCTGAAGGGCCTAGGGGGCCTGAAGGCCCTGAGGGGCGTAAGGAGCCTAAAGGGCCAGAGGGTCCTCGTGGACCCCCTGGACCCCCCAGTCCCTTGGCTCCCACCGCTGCTGGCCCTGAGGACCCCTGGCAGAAGGATATGACAACAGCCTTGGCTGTTTTATGTGAACAAATTGGAATGTAGCCAAAGGATGCAGACTCCAAATAGATATAGTCACTCTTGACCCTCAGGTCTCTATAGATGCCCTGTTGGATGAAATGGGCAACTTAAGTATTTTTTCCGAGCTTACTGATACCCACATCTCTCAGCTGGAGCAAACTTGTCGAGGGTTTGAGACCCAACTGACCACCCTCAAAGAACAGTTTCACCGCCAGCATGCTGACATACAATCTCTAAAAAAGCAATTCGCAGACAAGGCTTCCGTTTCCTCCATCAACCAAAATTGGGACGATGTCCAGGAGGAACTTGAGGGCCTATGACGCCAGCTAGACCAGCAGGGCCCCCGCGACTATGAGGAAATTTAGGTTTTGGAGTCAGCACCTATCCCTGGTGTTAACATCCTCTCCACTCTTCTGGTAACTAACTTTAAACCTAGTTTTAAAGTAAGGTTTATTCCCAGCCAAGAGAGCATTGCATCCTTCCTGTACACTTACGAGAGCTCCATGGAGGAGACCACCAATTGGCAGAAGGTAAAACAAAACCACTCCTGCCTAGATAGCACCGCCTAGGAGATCATGACCCCTCATTTGAAGGAGTGCACAAATTGGGATCAGGTCCGCATGGCTTTAATCCAAGAGTTCAGCAGCAACCAAACCCTAGCCAACCAAAAACAGGCTTTCATGGGTATTTGACTGAACAAAGGAGAAAGCCCCACAGAGTTCACCTGCCACTTTTATGCCCAAGCTCAACTCTTGATCACCACTAATCTCATCACCCTGGATGACGCTACTACTGCAGTCATTTCAGCATTGGGGATCTTACCCTGAGGTCTAAATGCATATGATTGGCCAGAAGAATGGGTTTACCTGCATCTGAAAAATCAAGGAGACCCTTAATGAGATCCCTATGTCGACTTTACACTTTAAAGCTACCTCCACAGGCCCCTCTAACCGTCCTAGAGTCCATATGGTCAAAAACCAGAAAAATCCTTGATCCAGATGCACTTACTATAACGGTTCCAGACACAGAGCCAAGAACTGCTGGAAACGAATTGCCAAGGAGGCGGGAAAGGGGCAGTCAGCATGAAGGATGAGGCACTTTGTGCTGACAACCCTACCTAGCCTCAAGAATCCTCCGCAATCTTGAACAAAATAGGAGTTATGGCATCTGAAGAAGAAGTTTTGGTATCTAATGATTATAAAGAAATTGATACTGCTTACTCTTCTTCTGATGACACTCCCATGTTCCTCACCCTGCCGCCCCAGTTTGGAAGTCTGGTCACCTGGGTCGCAGTTCAAGTTCATAAAATACCAGTCCATGCCATAGTTGATAGTGGCTCCCCCATGAATGTCATATCCTCCAAGTTGATAAAACGCATCAAGATCACTCCTAATATGCTGCACCTATGGAGTATGGCACGGCTGGCCCCCAGTGCACCCAATCTATAGGGGCTTATTCCTCTCTACCAATAGGATTTGGGAAGCTCACTGTAGACACGCCCACTGTCACTCTGGATAACCCTAGCTATGACCTTCTCTTTGGGACTCAGTTTCTTTGAGACTATTTGGCAGTGATCCATTATGATAGCGGTTTTCTATCCTTACTTGGTCATTGTATCCCGCTTATCTTTGAGACCCCCCATGACTCCAAAACTGAGGTTAAAGCCTGAGCTTGTTTGCTAGAGAGTGAAAGCTGAATTGATTAGCTTGAATATCACATTAGGGGTTCCTGAGTCTGACTGCCCCCTCCTGCTGTTGATGGACAAGAAGGCATGGCAATTTACTTACCTAAGGCAACTACCATTCCCTCGAAATCTCAGATCATCACCAATACCTGGGTCCATGTCAACATCCCCTCGGGATACCTGCTAGAGGTCTGAGACCTAGACAACCCATCCCCAAAGGAGGTGCTAACTTGTCCGGGGATCCTAGATCCAGCTTTTGCCGGATCTTTATCAGTGCTGTTGGCCAACCTTACTGATAAACCCAAAATAGTAAGACCAAACAGCTCTGCCACCTATGTCCACCAACTACCAGTGGAAAACTATCACTAACATCTAAAACTTTGGGGACTTGAGAGACTTTGGCTTGGAAGCTCCACCCCTGGTTAGTCTGGTTGATACTAATATCAGTAAAGACCTCTCAGATGACCAACAGCATAAGGCCTAGAGTTGTTGGAAGAATATTTGGACCTATTTTTGACCTTGACCTATGACTTCGGAAGAATTAATGGGGTCCTCCATAATATAGAAACTGGGGTTGCTCCTCCCTTCCAGTCCCAACCTTACCAAAAGAGAAAGGTCGAGGTGGCCCAGGTGACCATTGAGCTAAAACAACTACTTGACGCCAGACTCCTGGTGCCCTCTCGCAGCCCTTGGGCCTCTCCTCTTCTGCTGGTTTGGAAGAAGGATGGCAGCCATTGGGTGTTAATGTGTTATCAACAACTTAAAACCATCACTAAAAAGGACAGTTATCCTTTACCTCAAATTGAAGATTCCCTTCATCTGCTTGCCGGATCCCAATACTTTTCTGCCATGGACCTTGCCAGCGGGTATTGGCAGGTTGAGCTCACCCCTGAGGACTGGGCTAAGTGTGCGCTCATAGCCAATGAGGGACTATTTGAGCCCACCAGGATGCCCCAAGGCTTTGTAACACCCCGGCCACTTTCCAACGTGTCATGGATGGGATCCTTGGGGACTTGAAGCTTTTCTGCGTCCTTGTTTATCTAGATGACATTATTGTTTTTTCTCAAACCTTTAATGGGCACATTGAGAATCTACTGGAAGTCTTCAATCAGCTACAAAGGGCTTCCATAAAGTTAAAACCCTTAAAGTGATCCTTTTTTCAGTCTGAATGAGAGTCCTGGGCACAAGGTTTCTAAGGACGGCATCCAGCTTATACCAGACAAGGTCGCCGCCATAGAAAAGATGAAGCGCCTCTAAAGCTTAAGGGATATTCAGGTATTCCTAGGAATGGTGGGCTATTATCAGCAGTTTATCCCCCAGTTTGCTGACCTCACTGAGCTGCTATTCTACCTCCTGCAGAAATATGTGCCGTTCAAGTGGCGGCCTGAGCAAGAACAGGCCTTTAATGCCTTGAGAACCGCTCTATGTACTAAAACCATTCTAGTACATCTGTGCTTTGACCAACCCTTCTTGACGTTTATGGATGCAAGTGATGTCGCCGTCAGGGCTATCCTAGCCCAGCATGATGAGAACAAAGTCGACCATCCTTTGACCTATTTTAGTAAGATGCTAAATAAAGCTGAATGGAACTACAGCATCACTGAGATGGAATGCCTGGCCGTCTTGCTAGCCATCAAAAATTTCCGGCCTTATCTCTACAGTACTCACTTTACTATCATTACAGACCACTCCTCTCTCCGGTGGCTCCAACAAATGAAGGACACAGATGGACGATTATCCAGGTGGGCTTTATGACTTCAGAACTATGATTTCACCATTGTCCATCATGCTGGCACAATTCATCAAAATGCTGACAGCCTCTCCGGGATGCCGGTTCTAGCAGCATTGACCCATGAGGAGGACTGGCTGTATAATCTAATAGGCCAACCTGAGCAGTGGAAGTTGGAAACTCCAGAGGTCCAAACTGAACTCCAAAGGATGACTTGTGACACACAAACTAAGGATGAGCTGCTTTACAAGAAGTGGCTCCCTTACATCCACCCCTCCTCCAGAACTGATGTTATACTAGAAAGCCATTCCATCATGGGACATGGGGCCATCAAAAGACTCACAAATGGCTGAAATTACGATGCTACTAGGACCACATGGTAGAGACTATCCAGGAGGTCCTGGAAGCATGCATGACTTGCCAATTGCAAGACTGAGCCAACCCTCAATTCCAGAATTTGGTTGTTGCCCCAACTGGGCCCTTCAATGTGGTAAGCATTGATGTGGTGGGCCTTCTTCCCACTGGGCTGCATGGCCATATATATATTATCCTAGCCATGGACCATATAACCAAGTGGGTTGAAGTGATAACAATCCTGGCTGCTACTGCCAAAGCCACAGCCCTTTTCCTTGTTTGATCCATTTTCACCCAGCATGGGTGCCCCCAAACCTTACTTTCAGACAATGGATTGACCTTCACCTCACAGGTAGTACAAGAACTTACTTTGCTTTTTGGCACTACCCAGAGTTTTAAAGGTCCTTGCCACCCCTCCACTAATGGGGCAGTTGAACGAACTAATGCAAATCTTATTTCCATTCCTCAAAAATTAGCTGCCTCGGACCCTGCTTGTTAGAACCATTATCTACCCAGCGCCTTGCCTGCCTACCGAGTAATCTATAACTGAGTTATCAAGATGTCCCCATTTGAAGCCCTATATGGGCGGGCACCTCAGCTGACAAGTAGCATCCTGCCAATGCTCGAGGCCTCCACCCCTTAGAACTCCAAACTAATAATGAGGGCCTTAGTTGATGAAATTGTCCAGCTTCAAGCCCAAGCCACTCAAGGCATTATAACAACCACTGGATGTTAGACATACCAATTAAAATCAGATGACCCTCCTTACCAAATTTTTAATAAGGTGATCTTGCTCTCTTTTATCGCCATCAACCTGGAGGCTGACAAAATAAGCTAGACGTACTTTGGTCTGGACCCTATAAAGTCATTCTTAGGGTGAAGTCTGAGTACTACATTGCTGACATCAACCAAGGAACAGTGGTTAATCAGGTGCATGGTCAGTTCCTGCAGCCATATTCCCCCTTCTAACAGGACCTTGAGGGGGGCTTTGTCAGAATTTGGGATAGAAATCAAATCAAATTCCACACTTCCAGATCAGGCTGTACCAAATTGGTTTCCAAACCTACCCAAAAGTGAATGGCTTCAGGATCCCCCTCCCCAATTTCAGAGTCATGTGGGGCATTGTTTCCACCAATTTAGTCAGGTGGGCAACACAATTCAATGAGGATGCCCACAAGGAGGTCATTCTGGAAGATCAGTAAAGGTCCTGAATGGATGAGGCCCTGATGATCCTGGAGGCACTGAGTCCCAACACACCCTATAAATATCAAATCCTTCTAAGCCTAATAAATTATTTGATAAGTTACCTAACTTTCTGCTTCCTTCTTGACCTTTTCTGCGAATTAGCAGCTTTGAGCCACCTTTGGACCTCAGCACCAGTCTAGAGAACTGTAGCGCCAACAGGGTACAAGACCCTATCCAGCTTAATAGATGGAGCCTGGGACCTTGCACTATGTGTGAAGAGGATTAAGCTCTAACTTATTGCATATTTTATGCACCTGAAATTCGATAAACTATTTTTGTGTAATATTAAAAAGCATGTTGCTTTACAGAAAAAAGATTAGTGACTAACTTCACTGAGGACTTAGAGGGAAATTTTCAATTATCTAACGTTCTGAACAGCCTCAACGCAAGGTACCAAAGTCTGAAAGGGTGGTTTCAAAGCACAAAAATCATAGTATACATAATTAAAGTTGTATCTTGTTGATTATTCAATCATTAAAGAAAAATAATTGTTGATAAAGTTATACTATACAATATTATCACATTCACTGACTGTTTCAACATGAGAATCTTAAGGAACAGTTAGTCAAGCTAAGAGTAAGACAAAGTAATATAAATTTTATATAATTTTGTAGAAACATCTAACTCATTGAGTTAATTAGAAGCAACTAGATGTACAATAATAATGATAATTAAATACATAGCCTTGAAGTGACACATCCTTTTGTGTCAACATAAGGAGCATCATGCTCTATATCATAGATATTTCTATCATGCTTTGTAATTTGAAATAATTAGCAGTATTATTGTTACACTTAAGTAGAAACAATATTTTTTTATTTGAAGTAGAATCTTTGGGGACTAAATATATGAGATTGAGGCTTATTAACAGTACATGGTGATTAGAGCCCAAGAATTGACAAATTAGAATGTAGATCAATTTATGCTTAGTATAAAGATATATGAAGTCATGTTTCATAATAAAAGAGTAAAGTTCTATTAGATGGAAAACATTGAGCAGACATTAAAAGCTTTTATGGCTTCATAAATATCAAGATGGTCACACATCGTCATGTTTTGAGCATCCAGATAGAACTGATAAGCAAATTCAGTGTTAGACTCTTTTCTCAACTGTTAGATTATTAGAAAAGATTATTTCTGGCCAATAGCATGAGGTCGTTTTTATAGTTTTTAATTGTGATGGTAGCAGCATCTTAAGTTTGACTGAAGTTCAAGTGTGGCAACATATTTAATGGGCCCATGAATGAGCCTAAAAAGAAAAGTTGATCACAGTAGGTTCCAGCCTTTTAAAATCTCAGAAATAAAGGCCAAACTGGAGAAACCATGAATTACTAATAAGCTCAATGTTACTTGCAATCATTAACAAATTCAAAATATTTTTGTTGTCATAACACAGACTGAACTGATACATAAAAGAAAGATAATGAACACCCAAAGGTTTAGGTTCCTAGGAGTTTTATGAAAAGTGTTAGTTAATGATTACTCTGCAAGGATCAGCAAAATTAGTACTAACATTACTTTTGTATCTTTTCTGCAGCTAAGACATTTAACCAGATTTTTGAAAAGCTATATAACAAACCCTTTATAAGCTTAATAAAATATCGCATTATTAGCCCTTTATTAAGGCCTTTAAAAGTATAATTATGGTAGATTTATGTTAGAAATATTTGATTTATGGTTTAATTTTGATAAAAGTTCTCAATGGAACATTATCTTTAGATGTAAAAGTAATACTTTATAAATGGAATTGAGATTTACAGACTTTACCAAGCTCAATTAACTCATATATTGTTATTTTATAATTTTAGTAGCTTCTAAGGGTAGATTCCTATTTTGTGAGCACCAAGGGTATCTCTTTTATATGGTAGAGCCACAACCCATTTCCTATCTATGACCTTAGAGAGTTCCTTAGTATTTTTAAATATCCTTACTAGTTCCTTAAATGTAAACTTCTTAGAATAGTTTTGTTATTTGATGCTTGAAATTATGTCAGTATTTTTAACATTACCATCCACTTTTTAACAGGGCACCACACCACCAGAAGGTGCACAGCTAAGACAAAGTTCTCATAGGTATTAGAAAGCTCCATGGCATCATGAGAAGCTTAAGTGACTTTGTTTACTGCATCAGGGAACTTTTAATGTGCCTTGAATATAAACTCTGGGCATTTGCAAAATCCCTTACATATTACCTTTCTATTTCCATTCCATAATAACATTTTTAATGATACCAGAGACTGAAGGCGACGCTATTCAAGCCAAGGAAGTAATTGCATCAATATCATACTATGGTTCTTTATATATTATTACAGGTTTAAGTTGTGTAGTCATGAATCCATTTTAATAAGCCAGAATGCACTCATTCTGGGTACTAGTCACTTTGTTGGAAGGGGCAAATCAACTAAATTAGGCAACAGGATTAACTTTGCAGATTTCTTTATAAGGTTTAACTCTTTTAAGCCAAGTTTATTGTAGGGTTATTTGAGGCTCAAGTTCTTGGCATCAACCATGATCAAGTTATCTGGATAATACTCTGGGCCCTCAAGTTATTTGTGGTCTGAATAAGCATTGTATATTCCCAAAGCATTACCAATTCTTTGGCTTTATGGTGAGTGTCCTTAAGTTCCTTTGCTCATCTATTTGCAGCAACAACAGAAGACTTTAGTTTTGAACATAAATTGAAGCTGATGCTGTGACAATAATTTGCAAAAAATGTGGAGGTATCAATGGAGGTTTGGGGCCAGAATATATTTATAAAAATCGCTTAATGGGTAAATACAAGACTCAGTTATCTTTTCAGCTTTGCAATAACTACTCATGAAATTTTTTTCATAACTCTTATTTACACTCTCCATCTATAAATATAATTTAAAATAAAAAGCAGAGGAGTGGCAGGGGGAAATACTATGTATGGTGAGAGTGCTTCCCATAATTGTGACATGGATTACAAGCTGCAGTCAATTATAATATCTTTAGTGGATAACATGAAAGAACAAAACATGATATAGAAATAGATGAGCAGTTTGAACGGAAATGATGGTGGTATGACATGGGAAAGGGTACTTATATTGGTGAATCAGTAAATAAAAACTATGCAACATCATAGAATTACTACTTGGAAGTTTTTAAACTATAAAGTCCATAAAAATGGTTGCCAGGGGACTTAGCATCTTGGAATGGTACAAAAAACTTTTAACCTTTTAGCCACCAGGTTTGGAGTGGTTGCAGGTGATATGATATATACTAGAATAAGCTACATTTGAGGTGAGGCTTTTACTGATGCTGGAGCGTTGGATATGTTCTGTGATCTTATTTATTCCTCTATGGCTTGCAGAAAAGAGGTCGTGAGCTTCTTGGATGAACTCTCTGAGGTGTCCAGGTGGTACCACCACTTCCCTTGGTGTGGAATGACTCCAATATCAAAGCTAATAATATAATTCCAATATCTGCCATTTCTTTCATGTGCTTGCTTAATCTTTAGATAGTCACAAGACAGGGCTGGGTAAGAAAACCCATACTGTGTATCCACATATCCAGTCTAAGTCTCTAAACCAAGAAGGGCGGTGGTGTTAGCGTGTGTACCTAAAATTACTTTTTCTATATTTATCAATATTTGAGAATTATGAGAGCCAACTAGACACTAAATCAGGTGAGATGGCTGAACTTTGGGAGAGGTTATAAGAAAACAAATTATTGGATTATACAAAATTCTTATTTTAAGTGAACATAAAAGATGATTTATAGCACCTTGGAATGTCAAGAATTTAGTTTTTAAAGTTAGTGGTAAGAGATTAGGGCTTTGTGATCAGCGCAAACTTCAAATGGCCATCTAAACCCATGTAGATAATGACTCCAGTGTTGCATAGTAAGAACACAGAAAGAATTTCCTTGTCATAGATTGCATAGTTGAGCTAAGACATGGACACTCTCATTGAGAAATAGGAAGTAGATCGCTTAAACTCATACTTGCCTTTCTGTAACAAAGCTACTCTGAATGAAAATTTAATGCATCAGTGGCAACAATGAAGGGATGGTTAAGATATCTTGCTCTAGGACAGGGATTGAAAAAAGTATTGACTATACTGCGTTAAAAGCTGCATCACATATTAACTTCCTAATAAAGGTTTACTTTCCTAAAGCAGCGTATAGAGGGGTGAAAGCTTTAAACATCTGCGGGATGAATTTCTAAAGGAAGTTACAGGTCCTTAAAAACTTCATAATTCATTGAAGATGTGGGTGTTTTCATTCATGAATGACTGCTTCTTTTTCTGAGGAAATCATGTGTCCATATTAGAAGATGATAATCCATAAAATGTGACCCTGATCTGAAAACTCAATTTTCTCTTAATGGATAGGTTTGCTAATGTTAAGCGCTCCATAACAGCTATCAGACGTTGGACATGTGCTCTTCATCTGAGAGAACACTAGAATATCCAAGTAAAATTGCACATGATCCCCTAAGGTCAAACACCTCATCAGTGGACCTTTTAAAACAGATAAAACATATTATAAAATCAAATTACATATTTTAAACTATGAAAACCTTATGAGTGTGTAAAGCAGTCAACTATTCTTATACTTTTTTAATTAATATCTAATTAGAAGCAATCAGACAATCTTGTTTTCTGAACGTTCTGGCTTTATTAAAATAATGAGTGTTTTGTTGTATAGATATCAGTATATGGGGATCTGGTAGAGTTTTTTATTTTTCATATTTTATGCATGGTTTGAGAAAGCCTTTTATTTTTCTACAAGAATGATAAAGGAGTACATACATTCAGAGACTTAAATAAAAATATTTGCCCTTGGTAAGCATATTGCCCTCACAAATTTCCAGTGCTGCCTCTACCATCAATGACAAGTTTAAGAGGAAAAAGTATTTTGACTAGAAAAATTATTAACTTAAACATAATTTTCAAATTATGTTTGAGCAAATAATATGCAATTTAAAAAGGCATAAAATGGGTCCGCTTAGTTTTTTATAAAATCAGGTGGTTTAAATTAAGCGAGGCATCACAGATGACTGCATAAAAGTTAGACCAGCACTAGGATCAAACCGCTACTTTTTTGTGCTTCCAAGGCACTTCTATCTACAATGATTGCAATTTTGACCTCTTTAGTTAGCCTTACACTGATAGTTTTCTCCGTGAGGTTGTTACAAACATCAAAGCGCCCCATCTAACTCACATATAAAAGGTGGTGTACAAGAGCTGATTAATAGAAGAGAAGGTCTCCGCAGAGCAACCATTGCCTTCTTAAAGAGTGCAAGGGACAACACTTAGAAAACTGTGGATTAATCTATTTGCTCCACATTTAACTAGTTGGCCTATACTAAATGAAAGGTCTAGAGAATACTCTAGGCCCTGGAAGTCAAAGTTTTATGTGGCGCCAATATCAACTATTGTAATGGCTTAGAAGTCCCAATATGAAGAAGAAAAAGTGACCAACACAAAAACTAAGAAGACAATAATCTATTGGGTAAAGTACTAAAGAAACAAAGGATTGTCATAAAAACTATGGTAAAAGTGGAAAACATTTTATCAATAGAATATACATAGTAAACTCTTTATATTTCTCTGGAGCTTTCCATAAGATCAAAAAGTATATATTTCTGCTTGATTCTCATAATAAGTAATACCATTACCACTGGTTGAAATCCCATATGCTATGCAAAGCTTTTTGAGGATAAACAGCTGAGAGATTACCTTTAAAGAGTTTTCGTAGACATCTAATTTCTATTAGATAGGAGGCATTAAAGGTTGATTCTAAAATGTTAGGGAATAGTTGCTCTACCTGGAAAAGTGGCACTGAGGACTGTGAGGGAGATATATATTATAAATGGAAACATATACTCCAATATATGGGTATGTGAATGCTCTGCAGCAAAATAAATGGACTTACTAACTTCTCTACTTCTGAGTGCAAAAGTGAGGGGTAATATGGAGCGTGACAGTTCAGGGCAAGTAAAGAGTTTAACCTCACCTATGACTAAATTTTTCATTCTTCTATCAGGGAGCTCGCATCTGATTCTAAACTGTAGTTACTTAAAAAGATTAAGAATAGTCAAGGGTCAATTGTGAGGATTCCATGATGGCATTAAAACATTGTCTTGATTACAATAGGGCAAGTGACTAGAGAAAACTTTCTGTCCATCAAGCATGGTTCTTAGTAAGTAGTCTACCGCATATAAGAGGTGTTCACCAGGACCTGCAGATCACTATTACAGATGGAATATTAGAAGAGATGACTTGGGATAACATAGACAAGAGAGTCATGTAGGTTTCAGCTAAAGTAGTTTGAGAGTTATCAAAACAGATAATGAAGATCCAATTGTGTTGAGAAAACTTGTATAGAGAGTATAAAATTAACTTTTAAAGTGAGTTCAGCCATTAAGACTTTTACTGAAATAAATATAAGTATTAGGCGAGGGAAAGGTTTCCCTGAGCAAGATAAATATAGGCAAAAACTTCCTCATGAGTAACTGAGGGATGTACGTAATTTTTGTAGGACTACAGAACTGGAAAGCACTCTGTACAATAGATTTGTTTGTTTCTCCCAATGTGAGTAGCCATTAGTAACTTTTAGATAAATCAAACGAGGAAGGAGCTTTTTACAGGAGGTAGTCAGACAAATTCTTCTGGAACTCAAAATTGGGACCTCAACAAGTACAAAATATCATAAATAAAGGTTATACTGTGCGTCAGTGAAGTGAGAAGTGTGAGGTGGTTAGTGATATATACTACGCACAAATTGCATTTCCTAGGAGATATGAGTCTCATAGATTCTTCAGAAAGGATTTTTATGAGCAAGAAGACTCAACTAGGCAATAAATAGATAATCACATGTCAGGATTTAACCCTCTGTAAAATTTTCTATATTTATTCACGCTTAGTCAATCCAAATTTCATTAAACCTAAACTTCCAACTAATAATCAGCTGATATCAATTGTTCCTTAACCATCAAATCATAAAATGTCAAATAAATTCCCTCTGTTAATCCCTCACTTGACCAAGTTCAGGGTTTAGAAGGGCTTGTCAGTGGAGGTCAGCGATGCTCTGAAAGATTAATGGTTCAAAAAATCCTAGAAAGTATTTTACACTTTAAATTAATAAAGAGACTTTATTATCTCCAACTTTAGCCAATTTCTTTAGCTAACTGTTGCAATTGGTTTGACAACCATCAGTTTAAGAAGTTACTTATTTGTATTTAACTAAAACTTAGATAAACGGATAAAGGATCTGATCCAAATTTAGTAATTGTTACAGCGCGTGGTTCAAGTTTTTATATGAAGTTAGAAAAGTATCAATATACTATATTTCAAACCCCTAATCCTCATTGATGCATCTCTCATTCCCTTACATTATAGGCTGCTGATGCTATGGCCTCGATCTCCTAATCGCCTCCTAGTTTGATTCAGAATTAATCGGCTATTTTGCCCATGTCAGCATAAAATCATCAGTAATAAGGGCCCTTATACTTATTAAGGCCAGTCGCCGGTTAGTTGATTACATCCAGTGTATTTCAATTTACAACTTAGTGAATTTAATCTTATGTTGGAAATACCAGAGCCCTAGTCATTAAGTTTTTTGAACTAATGGGATATTACACCGGTAGTTTACCACTCTTAGATGATGCTTTATAGCTATGCATCAATGAGAATCTGGTAGAGAGAATATTTGAGTGATATTGCCATCTGCAAGAGGGTTTTTTACATAAGTAGTTAGTTTATAGTCTACTATTAAGTTTGATATAATGAGCATCTGAGCAACTGGCAGTATCAGATACTAAGGTGTGCTCCTTTCTGTAACGATTGAAAATGACCCAGTTTTTGACTGCTACCTTTCCGTGAGGTAAAACTCATTGCCAAACACTTGTCTGATATGAGGTTCCCTCAAGATAACTGTTTTGGCTCATCAACTTACCAATTCAACCTCAGATCTAGGGAATTTTGAAAATGAGAAAAGGTGAACCAGGTAAGCTAGGATTTAATCCCAAAATTAGCCTTTTTTTTTCTTTGTTTCAAAATAAACATGTGGATAAACTTAATCCCAATAGTATAATGACACCACTAATACATAAAGAAAAAAACCCTAATGGATTAAAAACCCCAAGTTATTTTGGTGGGCTGGAGCCCTAAAAAATGAAAATCTTTTTGTTTGGATACAAAAACTTGGTTTGCCATGGGATACTAGGTAAGACAGGACAAGGTCAACCCTATGGCCACCATAGAGACCCACAAGAAGGTTGGAAACAAAGAAGAAATCTGAACTGAGTTCAGAATCATGTGGGCCCAAGCTTTTTAGTCGCCCTTTTGGGAGCCCTCATGCGCTATTCTTTAGGCCCCTAAGAGAATAAAGAATAGCTCAGGAGGGGCACAGCCCAGGGCTGAGCCCTGCATAAGCCGCAAAACCCAAAAAATTGTTTTAACTCTTGATTTAAATTAATGAATCTCAAGTCAAAATGTAACAATTAGTTTGCCTCACTATTACACTTCGTTTGATTAATAAAACTCAATTCCTGATAAGTTGGTTTTACATTGTTGCATTTTTACCCAAATTGCTGTCTTCAAACAGTATCTGGTTTTTTTGTTTATGTAAACTTGGGTATCTGAAATTGTAACAGACTGGTTCTTTCCAGTAGTAAACAAAGGTGTTGGGTAAGACCAACCAAGTAATAGTCCACAACTCTGAAAGAACTCCAGAGAAGGCTCTGAATATCCTCATACTACTATGTTTGGGTTGGATTAATCCATGTAAAGAAGTTAAGAGGATACTTAACCCTAATAGAGCTCCCTGACCCCAAGAGAGAGATAGAAGGGATTCCATCAAGTGACTAAGTTCAGTCTCTTGATTCAGAGAGGATAGATTCTTCATAATGTAATGTGTCCAAATAAAATAGATAATTGAATGGTTATTCAAAGATAAATTTTATTGAGCAAAAATGGCTGAAATACACAGAATTGAGAGATGAAATCTACTCAATTATTATTTATAATAGTCATAAATAATACGTCAAACTTGTTTAAGTCTGATGATTATTTATGCTGCAATTGTAAAAGTAGATGATTAAAAAAATATGTAGAAATTTGCTTATTATTCTTAAGGAATTCATATATGTCATAGTTGGTAAGCACGCCTAAATAATTTAAGTTGTAGGAGTTTGGTGCAAAAAGGCTAAATCTAGGGCCTATTTTACAGGCTCAAACGGCAGGTTGCATTTGGATTAAATTTTGAGGAGGAAAGTTGGTCAATTTCGACTTCTTAAATATCTCTTTGCTAGGCAATTCCTCCATTTTGAAACCACTATAATAAGGGTATTTCTCAATTCTAGTTGCTGTTGTGGTCTGGCATTAAGTTCAATTTGTAATTTAAATAATTTTAATGAGTGAAGTTTAAATCCTGTTGATCCCTTGAAAACATACAATAGCCTTCATTTGATATACTTTTGGCCAATTCTGTTTTTTTCTATTTTAAGATTATTAGTATTTTTGTTTCTGTTTGTATTATCTCTAATAAAAATAATGTGATGGTAAGGAATGTCCTGTACCGTCACATCACCCCCCCTTTGAGATAAAAAGCTCTCTGATTTTCTCAGGAAAATGGTAGCAGTCTTCATCTGTTTGCCTGGTAGATTCCTCAATAGGGTAATTTCTCCATTTACCAGAAATTTGTGTTGGCAACGTACCAACTTACTGTCCATTATCTCCACAACTTCATATTCAGGTAAATTACATAGTGCAGGTTGGAGGGGAAAGGCCTTCTCTGGCAGTGGCCCTATAAATAACTTGAGTTGGGAAATATGAATAGTGGGATGGGCTCTTGATCCTTCTAGTAATGACAACTCAAATGCTACTGGATTTATTTGTTTGATCACTTTGTATGGTCCAATCCATACAGGACCAAACTTGTTGTGTAGCGCTTTGGTATTATAATTTTGAAGCGAATTAACACATGGCTTTCCACCTTTATCCCCAGATTGTCCCATCTTTTCTTGTCTGCTTTCTGTTTTTGGGATTTTTCTGCCTGATCCATACGTTGCTTTAGAAGTTTTAAATCTCCTTAGCATTCCTGGTAATCTCATCTTCTGTGGGGTTCTGTCCACCTACTGAGGGATCCCAGGGATCTAGATGATACCCATGATTGGCAAAAAAGGGAGACATTCCTGTTGATTCATGAACCAGGTTATTGTATGAGTACTGAGCTAATCTTAACCAATCCCTCCAGTCTGTCTGGCGTCCATATACATAACAACGAAGGTATTGTTCAAGCCCCTGATTTACTCTCTCTGTATGACCATCTGACTGAGGATGGTAGGCAGAAGATTGATAGATCTTGATCTGTAGGTTTTCCAGTAGATGGTTCCAAAACTTGGATACAAACTGAGGGTCTACAATCAGAGATTATCTCCTCTGACACCCCATGGCGTGAGAAAACTTCCTCCAAAAACAAGGCTGCTGCTCCCTTTGACGTAATCTGGGTAGTACATGGAATGAACTCAGCTTATTTAGTTAACTGGTTAACTACAACCACTATGGAGTTGGTTCCCCAGGACTTGGGTATAACAGATATAAACTTCTAATTGATGGATGACCAAGGCTTGTGGGACCTCTGTAGGGGCATCAACTTCCCATGAGGAGATTGCGTTGGGGCTTGACATGAGCGCAGGTCAGACATTGGCTTACATGATCTTTAACCCTTCTTACTATTCTAGGCCATGAGTAGTGTCTGGTGATAAGTTATAGGGTTTTTGTATTTCCTGGATGTCCAGCCAGCGGATGGTTATGGCAGGCCTCTAACACTTCCTTTTGTAAGTTCTCAGTTGGAACCCACATCTTCCCCCAGTAATGGATTCCATTATTCTCTTTGCTAAAATTTTTGAACTTGGCTGAGGTTTCATTATCCAGCTCCCGTAGTAGCATCTTCCCAAATTTAGTTCTTCTTAGGGAAGCTCGAAAAATTCCATTAATTCCTTTAGCACCATCTTCAATTAATGCAAAGTTACTTCAGGAGGCAACATAGTGGCAGTGTTAGTGTTGTCCAGCTCATTAGTGTTATAAGATAACCCAGGGTCCCAAATTAAGAGATCAGAGAGTAAGTTCTCCTTGCCTGGGCGGTATTCAATCTTAAACACAAAATTGGACAACTCTGCATACCAGTGAGATTGTCTCTGGTTCATCCGTTGTGGCTTCTTATAGAACTCAAGAGCCTTATGATCAGTCCAAATAGTAATGGGCTAGCAGGCATACATCAAGTGATGTTGCCATTCCTGGAGGGACGCAGCTATTGCCAACAACTTTTTATCATAAATGGGGTAATTGGTTGTCAAAATCTGAGGATTGTACTCTTGGAAATTCTTATCCTGCACATCTATTCAGTCTGAAGTTCTTATGGTTGATTCTCAATAGTGCCTGTAGTTTACAGATTTCAGACCATCTATTAACTCACTAAGCCTATTAAATTCGCCTCAACTCTTCCAGTTGATTTTAAGCGCAATTTTCCCTTTGTATTCAGAAACTTCTTCTGAGGCAGGCTTTGATACAAACTAGGGATTTGGTCCTTCCAGTTTGTAAGCACTTCTCCAAAGTTAGTATTTGGGATAAAAACCAGGAAAAGGATAAAATATATACAACTTTTTAAGCTATTTATTAAATAATATTCATTAGGCCAGGCGCCGGTATTTATACCTCTAGGGCATCTCCTGGCCACAATCCAGCACAAAATTTCAACAGCTATTTTACCACTCAGTTCGGCCTATGACTGAAACCTTTTCTTAGGTTCATTGGTAGCAAGGTATTTTCAAAATTGGGAGGATTTCAGGCACAAAAATTGTGATAAAAGCATACAAAATTGTCCTAAGATCTTCTGGATTTCAGTTTCATCATACTGCTGATGAAACACACCTGTGAAATTTTGGCCTCAATTGAAGTAAATGACGCACCCCTAATCAGGACATCAGCAGGCCTCTTCCTCGATATCACTAGGTAACCCCTTTTGGGCAGTCCACGCAAGTGCTATCATGCTGATTATGTGGATTGACATATAAATTCCGCTTTAAGTGTGGAAAATTGATTACATTTTTTGTTTGTCTGAAGTCCATGAGATTTTCAGACGTTAACTTTGGCTTTTCCCTGAATGGTTTTATATGATTAAGTTGATTGTGTTCCCAATAATTGGGACCACTTGCTGAGATTTGATTTATAGGAAATTGGCCATAATCTGTGAGCATATTCAGGCCAAGCGCCTAATAAAATACTTGATCAAATTGTCATTGAGATATTTGGTCCAAATTGTATGATTGCAATAGTCTTTAAGGTGAGAATATAGGTGTTAGTTAAAGCGTTGAAAGGATAACTGGCCTGATCTGATGGTTGTCAAAGGTTTATTTTTGAGTCAACCACCAGAATCTGAAATTCCCCCCTCTTGACTCAAACATAAGCCTAAGATTCCCAATTAGCCTATGTTGGTCTTTTCTCATTGGCCCAAATGCCCAGCAAAGAATGGAGTTGGTTTTTCTATTTGGTAACCTTGGCTGGACCAGCTGATGAGTCTGAAGAATGATGGCCTAAATGCCTGTCGAGTCTGAAGTTGGATCCTCTCCCCAACCTCAAGTGTGAACTAAAATATTAATTGAATAAAAATATTATATAATTGGTTTTTTTTGTTTTTTTTTGCTTTTAGTTTTTTTTGTTTTTTTTTGTTTTTTGTTTTTGTGTTTTTGTGTTTTTTTTGTTTTTTCAACTTTTTCTTTTCTTAATCAGCTCACTTAATAAACCTTCTTAGGAGGGACCATCTAGTACTAAAAAATTAAACCTTCTTAGGAATTTTGCATGAACTCAGTTGTATATATGGCCAGTCCTAATATCCTTAATTATGTATATGAACTTATACATTTTCTTAATCACTTTGAATTTTCCTGACCCAGATGCGATCTAACTTTTGCATTCAACCCAATCCATGGGTGTTGCAAAATATAACTTCATTGCTAACTTTGAATTTGGCCAGTGGGTAGCGATTCTCTAAGTCCTTTTGATGTCGGACATTTTTCTTGGCAAAACTGTTGTGAAGGCTTGAGCTTGTAGTTTGATTAAGGCATCCGCAAGCTTCTTAACATACTGAGGGTTAGTGTTTTCACTGGGATCCTCTAGGACTGAATATAGCAGCATCAGTAGGGCTGGGTGTCTACCATATAATACTTGAAATGGAGACATCCTGGTTGATGAATGGTAGGAGATATTGTAGGCAAATACTGCCAAACTTAGATATGTACTCCATTCAGATGGTTTGGCCAAGGTTAATTTCTGAATTATGTTATCCAACGTCACATTTTCACGCTCAACAGTCATTAGTTTCAGGGTGGTAGGGAGCAGAAAGCACACCACGTAATCTCATTAGTTGGTTGAGCTTGGCAAGGACATTGGCAGTAAAGTTGGTTCCATTATTGGTCAGAATAACCTGAGGGCATCCATGTTTGTGGATGATGTTTTCAAGTATGAACTTGGCGGTGGTTGCTGCTCCAGCTTCCCAAATGGCCTTGGCCTCGACCCATTTGGTCAAGTGGTCGATGGCTACAATTATGTACTTGGCCTTCATATTGCTTGTTGGAAGTGGGCCAACAACATTGATAGATACAGTGTGCCAGGAAAAGTTGGGCCAAACAAGCTGGTAAGATGTGCTTTTTCAGAATGGTTTTTTGCCTTGGCACTCTGCACAGCATTCTAGCATTTCTTGGATGTCAAAATGCATTGACTCCCAGTAGTAGAATTGCTTCAGATGCTCTTTCATCTTCTTGAATCCGCCATGCCCTATGGCCTTATGCGCTGCCATTATTAGGTCTGTTCAGGCTGATGGTCTTGGGAAAATAAACAATTTCGCCTTGACGATCTTATAAAGCACCCGTAGTTGACGGTTGTATTTTTTCATAGATCTGATAGTATTTTTTGGATGGATTCAGGCTCATCCTGATACTCTCCGCTGATCATTTTCATAAACAACTCATTGGCAGCCTGACTAAGTGTTGCGATGGTGGGTAGTCAGGATAGACAGTTGGCGTTTTGGTGTTTTGCGCCCACTCAATGCTCAATAGTGTAGTCATAGGCTTGAAGCTTTAATGCCCAGCGAGCTAATCAGCCCTCAGGTTCTCTTAAGTTATCCAACCATCTTAGATAAGCATGATCTGTAACAACTTTAAAAAAGAGTACCATGAAGATAGACCCAGAATTGCTTGCAAGCATATATAACAGCTAAGCATTCTTGTTCCATCACTGTGTAGTTCCTTTTGTGAATGTTTAAGGTCTGACTAGCGAAGACAACTGGATGTTCTTCACCATCTTCTCCAACTTGGGATAACATGGCCCCACTGCTGTTTGGGATGCATCAGTTTGGATGATAAATTCACAATCAAAGTCCAGATACTAAAGAACACGCGTGCTTAATAGAGCTAATCAAAGTTGGTCAAACGCATCCTGGCAAGCTGGAGTCCAGTTGAATGGGACCTTATCTTTAAGCAGATAGAAAAGTGGCTCTTCAAGTTGTGCAAAGTCAGCAATAAATTGGCAATAGTACCCAATCATGCCTAGAAATACTTGAATATCGAGCTCAGATTCTGGCCGTTTCATTTTGGAGATGGCATCCAACTTAGACATTTGGGAAATTTGGCCCAAATAGATGTGCAG
>JAKSZP010008772.1:0-22870 GCA_022478985.1 Massospora cicadina
ATAAAATGGGCATTTATCCCAAATTAATTAAGGACTATTATCAGAACATGTTGGAAAAAGCATAACCTGGTTAAAAACCCATAATATCCCTCAGATTTACTATATTATCTTTTTTAACACATATATTGATGTGAGCTCCTCAGAAGACAACAAGCTAGGAGATATGGTTCTTCATCAACAATAGACAGAAAGGACCTTGTTACCACCTCTTCCAAGAGATGTCAGAAAAAAGAATAAAATTTGGTGGTTTTAGTTGCTAAAAAATCAGAATGAAAAATAACAAGCAGAACTTATAATTATTAAGATCAACGGCAGAGACACAAAAAATGGTTGGCAAACATTGCTAATAACACCAATGGCTCAAGGAATTCTAGGAAAACTAAAAATTTTACTATAAACACAAATGATTATGAATAAGTGACAATAAAAAACATAATTAATAATAAAGGTTGAGGATTTTCGAAGTTTAATAGGTTTTGCACGTTCTTAAAAACTTAGAATGCACCCTATTTACATTATGACCATTGGTGAGGTCTTAAATCATGTAGGCATCCAATGCTGACTTAGTAATCACTTAAAGGGTCAAACCCAGAGCTTGTTAACTTATTTAATCGTCCAAAGCTGTGGATGTCTCAATAACTAACCCTATCACCAAAATTTGAAGTTTGAAAAGCTGGCCTCTTTAAAATCTCTATATTCATTAGGCTTGAGCTTTTACTTAAGAGTATTGGCATTGGAAGAGGACTGTAATCCTATAAAATTTTCTTCAAGCTATACAATTATTGTATGTGTGTCATTAATGTCTCAGCTAAAGAGTGTAATGTAAAATTTGAGGCAATCAAGCTTAACTCACATAAAGTAGCTCAAAAGGAGATTTACCACTGATTTAGATAGTTTTAATTATAGGAAAATATTGCTGCCAATAAAAAAGATACCAAAAGGAGAGTTTACCATCTACAATCTTCCTCAGAGTAGCTGTTTAGTCTCATTTACCTATTTTAACCAATCCATTTGTTTCTGGGTGGTAAGGCGTTGTCAATACTCACTGTATCCCATCAATTTGTTTAGTTTTTGGTATGATATGTATAGTAGAGTTGCTTCTGTAATCTATCAAGCTAACTTGAGGACAATCATGCTGATAACTCACCTGCTCCATTACAAATTTTGCAGTACTAGGAGTATCTACTTTAACTAAGGTAAGCATCTCTACACAAAAAGTTAAGTGATCATCAGCCATAATGGCATAGTTTTTTCTTCTTGGTACTTATGATCAAAGGCCCTACTACATCAATAATAATAAATTGCCATGCAAATTTATGTTCACAAGACGGAAGTTAGGGCTTTTTATAAAGAGCTTGTGGGCCTGACACAGCGCACAACAAGCAAGACTTTTTACAACATTAGATTTAAGGGATTCCCTCTAGTATTCCTATTAACCCTTTTCTAAGGTTTTCTGAAGGCCTACATTTCCGGTTACACTATGAGCTGCATTGATAATTTCAGTGTATTTGGATGGATTTATAACAGAAAGGATTTGCTCTAATGATTTTAAAAGTTACCCTTAATAATCTTCATCTTTTCCATTGACCTTTTCAGAGCTTGCTGAATTTCTGATGGTTGGTCTCCAGTATCTCAGTGATTATCTTCTCACATAACACATCAATAAATAAGTCTCTGGTCTAACTAGGTATTTTTTAAAACTTCAACTTTAGTCATCAACATACTCTCCTTCAAGATTGATATATTCATTCTAACGCTCCTCTAGCTTTTTGTTGCCTTTTATTGTTAGACGATTTGTCTTTAATCTCAAGATATAGGCTTCAATTTTGGCAATTACTTGTTCATTTGAGCAAAATTTCTTTCCCTGGAGCATCTTTTTGATGTCTACAAAAAGCCAGTAGTTTCTGGGGCCCAGATCTGGAGAGTACAGTGGGTGATGAAGCAAATTGAAGCGTAATTCATTCTATTTTGTCCATTTCTTAATTGACTTGTGATATGGGGAATTGTCTTGGTGGATCAGCGCTTTTTAATTGTGAGGCCATTTTTTCTTGATTTCTACATTCAATCAATCCAATAATGCCATGTATTATTTGCTATTGCTAGTTTTATCTTTCTCAAGATAGTCAATGAACAAAATACCATGTACATCCCAAAATACAGATGCCATAACCTTGCCAGATGACTTTTGAGTTTTGGGTCACTTTAAATGACTTTCGCCAGCTGCTGTCCACTCAGATGACAATCTTTTTGATTCAGTCATGTAGTAATGAATCCATGAAACATCCATTGTCACATACCACCGCAAGAAATTCTTTTTATCTAGCTTTAGCAGCTCCAAACAGCGCTCTTAATTGTTGACGCGTTGTTGTTTTTGGTCTAATGTGAGCAAACGTGGCACCCACTTCAAAAGCAACTTACACATGCTCAAATTTTTGTGTAAAATCATAAAAACACTACCTTTTGATATCCTTAAGGTGTCACCCATCTCATTCAACTTCTCTTTACAGTATTTCTAATTTATTTTGTAAACTTTTTTTATGTTTTCAGAACAACTTCTAATTTTGGGTGATTAGAGCATTTAGCATCATTGGTATTTGTATGACTGCATTTAAATTCAACATACTAGTCAAAAGATTTGATTTCCCTGGTTCAGAGTCTCCATAAAGCTTATCAAGCCACTTTTTGGCTTTAACAGTATCTTTCCCCACCAAAAAACAAAGTTCAATCAACACATAAAATTCTATAAATCCATTGTTTTTTAAAAAAAGAACTGGGGTCAATAAAAACACTGTAATCTGTAAAATATTTTCAAAATGCCATGAAATTTTGACATGTATCGTTTAAAGGTTGGTATTATCCAGAAATTATATGAGTCTATCAACAGTGTTGTCATATATATGTGTTAGACCGGAGACTTATTGAGAGTATGTGTTATAAATTGTCTGCTTCATTCTGCAGCACCTGAACGGTTGTCAATAGCAACAATTTATCTTAATTTTGATGTGTGTACCTACTCAGTGCACAACCTTAAAACATATGCTTGTACCTTTAAAGCCCAGTGGCTAACTTATCTTTAGGCTCTTTAAATTATTCAGCAAACTCAGTGAGTAATAGTCTGTCACCACTGTAAAATAGACTCTGTGGAATGTATACTTTTAAATTCTTGCAGGCGTATATTACTGTGAGGCATTCCCAATCAGTCATAGTGCAGTTCTACTTCTTATTTCTCAGAGTAAGGCTTGTATATGCTATGGATGTTCATTGCCAACTTTGTTTTATTGAAACTTAATGATATTGGCTGCTGTTAAAGATGCATCTGTTGGATAATGAAAAGCTGATCAACAGTTGGTATCACAAAATCAGTTCCATCATTAAATACAGTATAAGAGAGAATGAATTCCCGGGCTTCCTTATCCATAAAATTTTTCTTGGGTTTCTATAAAGTCTTAAAAGTGGCTCAGCAATGGTAGCAAAGTTCTTAATGAACTGGCAATATAGCCAATCATTACTAATTTTCTCATATCTCAAACTCTTTTAGGCTAGAACATGGAAAGAGTTGCCTCATCTTTGGGTTTTTAAATATCAAACCATTTAAATCTAACATAAAAAGTAATTATCCAATATTTTTTTTAAAAATTGACATTCCTGAGGTTTATCTTAAAATGTGATATTGATAGTTTTTAAAACTGTTTCCAAATTTCCAAAGGTGATCTGTAAAAGTTTGACTGAAACCACTGATAAAGTCTAGGTAGATGCAAATTCATGAAAATTTTAGATCTCCTAACTTGGCATCCATTGCTCATTGAACATTGCCAGCGCATTGCACAGACTTTTAAGCATCCTCATGTGTTGATACATACCTCAGCCAATAATAATTGCACATTTTTCATGATTCTCCTTAGTAGGTTTTGGAATTTCAGTCGACCATATTATTCAACCCATTGACAGATTAATCAATTCAAAAATTTGTAATTTTAATCTGATATTTTGATGATGGTTGCTGACTAGAGTTAATTGTAATTAAATGAAGGATCTGATGATTATTTCAATTTGTAATTTTGTCAGGGATTATAACCAGCAAATATTGAGCAAGAATTTGATGAGGGAATAACAAAAGGAAGTTAAGTTATTAAGAGGAAACGTTTGGAGCAAACATTTGGGAGTTGTCAAAGCTACAGGCATTTTTAATGCTGGTGTCAATGGTAGAATCATCATAGGGCAACATGACCTGAAATGATTGGTGCCCAGCTCCTGACACTATATATTGATTAATGAACACCAAGTATTACGCTGCCTAAGAAATCAAAGCAAAGATACCCAACCAAAATTAGGAAGCTAAAACTCAAGGGTCAAACCATCAGGAGAACAATTAATTAAACCCCATTGGGCGGCTGAAAAGCTGAGTGGCCAGTGTACTTTTTAAACCTTTATAATTCCCCAAAATAAGAAGGCCCAAAATTGAAAAAACTTAGTTAATTATACATTAGTTGTATATCATACTCTTAAGATAAAAAGCAAGCATCAAATATTCTTAAAATGTTGTTATCAAATATCTTCTTGGCTCTGTGTGAAGAGTTTAGAGAAGTGTTCCATACCAGTTCAAACATAGTTTCAAGTAGTAAGAAGCACCTAATTAGTGTTGGATTCTCTACTCAACGTGACTTTTAGGGCAATCAAATTTTAATAATAGTGTTTATACTATTATTGTCCCAGTTTATCTATTTCAGTTATTCAAAGTAATTGGTTAAGGATCTATGAAGCTAATATCAGGGAGAAGAAGCGAGCTACAATAAAAGCGGTCCTGATTTTAACAATTGATGCTCACTACATGGGGTAGAAGAGTTGTCAAAAGCCAAAAATCAATCCACAATGTCTTATATGAATGAGCTTTGGAAGCTCTGGATTGAGTTGCAGACCATTAATAAGAACGTGCTTAGCTTGGAATCTCAAGTTGACGTCAATACCTTGGAGGAGCATGTAACCAAAGTGGAAGAAATGCTCAAAAAGTTGGAAAATTGAATAACGACCTGTGTGGAAAAATTTCCTCTTTGAAGTGGAAAGATAGTGAACTCATTGAGGAAGTTTTATTCTGAAAAACGAACTTGAAGCAGACTGAGAACGTATCCAGCGTATTCAAGAGGATATGGCGAAAACTATGAAGCATATTGAGGAGTTAGAAATCAATGTAATTGTGCTAAATTTGAGGCAAACAAAGCTTATAAAATACATGAAAATCTCCAATCAGGATAACACCACTACACCAAACTCTGCCTAAACCAAACACTGGTGTGTTGAAAATGACTCCAAAGCCACACCTATGGTTAATTGAGTCGTTGTGTAGGAATCCCCTGTGAGTGGAGCAACCAAAAAGTTTCATATAACACTGAAATTACCCACCTTTCACCGGAATAATGGTCCTGCATTTTGATATCTCTTTGAGATGACCATGTTTGGTTATGCAGATCATCAGAAAGCATTGTCCATAATATACTGTCTTAGCACTTATTGCCAGAATCTGATGAGACCTCACCTCTTGGGGGAAACTGGTCATACAATAAGGCAAAAGCAGCAATCATATTAGAGTTTGGAAGCCCTACTCAGATGGCAAATCGTAAGCAAGAGTTCATGGGTATCCAATTCCTCAAAAATGAGACTCTGGCTAGTTTTGCCAATCGTTTTTACCAAGAATCCCAGATCTTGGCAGGGGCAAAAGTGCTTACTGACTTTGATGCATGCAAAACCATGCAGGCGGCGCTTCAGCCTTATTGCAAACTGCATTGGATTATGGAGGTGGCACTAGTAACCCAAACAATGACCTTGCAGATGGTAAACCATATGAAGATATTTTGAACCACTTTTAAAGATCCCAATCACACTTTTAGAGTGACCTAAATGAAGGTTCAAAATATTGAAAAATTCTCTGAACCCTCTAAAGAGGCTGAGAGCCAAATCTTGATGGGAAATAAACTCAAAGTCCAAAAACAGGTGGACAAAACATCAATTTACTGTTTCCAATGAAGGAGAATTTGCCATGTAATTGCCCAGTGTTAGGAAAAAAACCAAAATATAAATTAATCTTGTTAGACTAAGGAAACTTGTTCAGAGTCAGGAAAAGGACCATCAGTCTAGACAAGGGACATTATAGTACTGCTGAAAAACTTGTTCCACCTGATATAATGAATGACGATATTGACATCTCTGATCTATTCGTGGAGAATGATGCGCCTGATCTGCTCCATCAGGCGGTCAAAATGGACGTCAGTGTGATTACTTGAGTTAAAGATAAGGGATCGACCCCAAAATCAACAAAGAGTTACTCATCAATATGCTTGACAGTTAGCAGAGAAATTCAGATCTGCAGAGAGCCCTGAAGACCTAAATAAACGAAGTTGGATGAGGTGAACGTTTATTTACCCATAAGTGCAATCAAGGAGTCGATTTCCTGATTTATCTGCTCAAATAATTCACACTCTTGATTTGATGAATAATGTCACTGTCTATTCAGTATTTACTTATTACAATACTTGAAATGTATGTAAGCCAATATTATAGTCAATATGATAAGAATATGAGAAATAATTGATAGTGGAGTGCCAATCAACATCACTTCTACAAAATTAGTGAACGCATGAAGATCTCACCAGATTTGGAGCATCAAAAAAGAATATGGAATGGCTGGACCAGACATCACCATATCATATGGAGCCTATAGTGCGCTACCACTTTGGTTTGGATCATTGTTGGTGTCAGCCCCTGCTATAGTGATGGCCAATCCAAATTATAATACACTTATCAAGATAGGGTTCTTGAGCAAGTATAGGGTGAAATGTGACTTTAAAGAGAACACCCTGACAATATTGGGGCAGACGTTTTTGGTGTACCAGCGGAATGTGGAGAAACTGCTGACAAGAGAAAATATTTTCAATCTGATTTATAATGATGGTACTATACCATTCACTATAAATTAGTTTGATGAAAATGGAAAGCAATGCTGATAAATGGAAAATTTAGGAATACCTTTAATGAAAAACACAATGAACACTATTCCGCTGGGAGTTTAATCAACATAGTTCAAACTGGATTAATAGAACTCCCAGCACAACTATATGAGGAAATAATCAACCCATGGAGAAAATCAAAGATTGAACCGTTGTTGGCGCCAGGGATCTTAATTCCTGGTCACAGAGAATACAAATGCTCCTAGCCAATCTAGGAGAGAAGCCAATAAAACTTTGAAAAAAATCAGATTATCGCATTTTTACACCTTTTTTCAAAAACAGAACTAAGTGCTTTCATGATTTATGAATCGTTTTCCATAAATGGGATTGTCAGA
Source organism: Massospora cicadina (assembly GCA_022478985.1). Classification (NCBI taxonomy): domain Eukaryota; kingdom Fungi; phylum Entomophthoromycota; class Entomophthoromycetes; order Entomophthorales; family Entomophthoraceae; genus Massospora; species Massospora cicadina. The sequence goes on from JAKSZP010008772.1 coordinate 7,334, forward strand.
AGAATTTGTCAAAAGTGTCAACATGCTAGTGAATTGTTAGCAGCAAGCCAATTTAATCAAAAATCAGCAAGAGGATGTGCTCCAAATATTTGAAAAATGTTGGATAAATTTTTCTAGAATAATCATGACTTGGGATGTGAAAAAAATATACTTTTTAAAGTCAATACTAGGGAATGCCCGCCAATAAGTATAAGACCTGTTCAAAGGTTAAAAGATGCTGAAGCTGGGGTCAGCGACAAAATCAACAAATTCGTTTAGCATGGATTACTTGTTCCATCATTGAGCTCATGGGCAAGACTAATACTCCTGGTGTAAAATAAGTACAGTTCAAATTAAGTAGGTGTTTAATCATTGCCAATTAAATAAGACCACTAAGAAAGACTCCTATTCACTGCCACAAATAGATGACACGCTTGATTTCTTGGGGTGAGGCAAAATACTTTTTGGCTATAGACCTGATTTTGGGCTATTGCCAAATCAATTTTCAAAAAGAAAGATCAGGAAAAATGTGCGATAGTTACCATGCAAGGATTATATCTGCTGACCAGAATGCCCCAAGGTTTATGAAATGCACTGGCAATTTACAGCGGGCTATGGGTTTGATAATCAGTGACTTGAAGTTATACTGCGAGCTGGTATATTTAGACAGTATCAACGTCTTTAGCAGGACCTTCACAGATCACATGGAGCATCCGGAAGAAGTATTTAAGCATTTGGAAACGGCAAATCTGAGACTAAGTTGCAAAAATGCCATTTTATCAAAAGAGATCAAATACTTGGGGTTTGTCATAAGCTCCGATGGATTACAGCTGCAACCATTGAAGATAGAAGCTACAAATGGATGTCAATCCTGAAAAGCATTTGGGATATTCAAGTCTTTCTGGGAAGGTTAGATACTATTGCAGTTCATCAAATATTTCGCTGACATTTAAAAATCTTTGTTCCACCTACTCAAGGATTCAAAAAGGGATTCATGTGGAATAATGAGGCACAGAAGTAATTCAATAAGCTCCAAAACTATCTCATGAGCAGCCCTGTGTTTAGTACCCAAGTTTTAATTGGAAATTTGTAATCCAAGAAGATGACTCATTAATGGCAGTCAGAGCCATCTTAATTCAATCGGATACCAATAGGGAAGAACATCCAGTAGCATGTATGAGCAGAACCATGTTGCCAGCTAAAAAAATATACCGTAACAGAACTAGAGTGCCTGTTGGTAACCTATGCTTGTAAACAATTTTGAATCTACATACATGGGATGCACTTTAAAGTCATATCTGACCACTCATCCCTGCGCTGGCTTTATAGTCTGAAGGAACCAAAGGGCTGACTGGCACAATGGGCTTTAAAGCTGCAAGCATACAACTTCAAAAATTATTTACAGGGCAGGAGCGGCACATCAGAATGTCAACGGACTGTCTTAATTGACATTTGTTCATATAATCTATCATCAGGCTGATGTATTATTTCAGCGGATGATCAAAGGAGATACTAGGGATGAATCCCAAGAAATTTGGAGTTCACTATGAAAAAGATGGAAAATACAAATATTAAGAATGATCAGTTATATAAAACAATAGAGGGAAAATGGGTTTTACTTCCTAAACATTCAAAAATTATTTTAGCTGCTCATAAGGTCATTGGCCATGATGGCTAAAGAAGACTGTGGATCATATACTCCAGTATTATTACTAAGAACTAATCAGCTACATTATTGTGGAATATCTAGCCTGCTGTGTGGAGTGCCAATTTCACTAGATGCACAAGAACGTGCGGGTATAGGCTAGTATGCCCTGGTTTCTTGTGGCACATGGTGTCCATAGAAGTTATGGGACCGCTGAGTGTCAGACTAAAGGGTGTAAAGTACATAATGCAATAATAGACCAACTAACCCTTTGGGTTAAAATGAAAGCCCTAAGTAGAGTGGATGCTATGAGTATGGCGAAGTTTATGTTGGAACAAGTAGTCTATTGACATGAGTGATTTCTACTATTCTAAGTGACAACAGAACCAATTTTACGTCTTATGTGATTCCTAGGATAAGTGAACTAATGTTAATGAGGAAATGTGTCCATCCCCTATTTCCCAGAAACGAATGAAATGGTGAAATAGTGAACGCAACTCTAGACTCAATGCTATGAAAGTTGGTAGTGGGGAGAACTTTCGCTTGGGGAGCATATCTGAGTTTGGTCATATTTTCTACTATCAGCTATCATTTGGTGAGAGGAAAAAGCCATTCGAACTTTTATATGAGCAAAAGGCTGCATTGCTGCCAGTATTGTATTCCGCTATTGAGCCAGCTTTGGGGATGAGCGCCAAACAATATCTATCCCAGTTGGCCAATATAATGACTGTTTTAAAATATCAGGCATTTGAAACAACATTTGAAGAAAGTCAACACAAAGTAAACAGATGATTAAAATTGGCCTGCAATGAAAGAATACCATGTGGGTGATAGGGTAGCCTATTGCAATACCCATGGGTTTAAGAGGAAAAACAAGTTGAATGCCCTATGGGGGACTGTTTGAAATTATCTCCAAGTCAGTAAATGATGCCTATATGATCAAGGATATTGAAGATGTTTAATACTTAATAGAGTTTACGTGAGATACATAAAGTATTGGACTTGAGGCAAATAAAAATTTATATGAAAAAAGGTAAAAAGGAAAAAGATGCATAATTTATAGTAAATTAAAAAGTATATTCAAAAATAGATTTTTATCTTTTGCTATGGAAATTCATCTGGCTATATTCCCACCTACCAAATATGGAGGAAGGGGAAGACAATGACGAGCACAAGTCCTTAGTGTTGGCAGGATCAGGATGGACTGAAACCAAACCTCCGGAATATTCTTTATGAACAAGTTGTTGAGAGGACCAGCTCAGGTTGAAAATGAGTCCATTGTGAGTAGTAAAGGCGCTAGTGCAGGACTTGTCAAAGCCAGATGAGAAGACTTTAAGAATGACAAGGAGTTGTTGGAACCTGTCATGGGGTTAGTATAGGTTGTATGGCAAGACGCCATTTGAAACCCATCCTGGTGTTTTTTACAGGTGGTCCAGTTCTTCTCTTGGCAGGGATGCCTAATGTGATACTGGCGTAGAATGATGTCACAGGAACCACGCTCAAGAAGAGGTATCAGCAGGTAGTAATCAAGGAAAGGAGTCATGAAGACAAGCAGAGCATGAGGGCATTGAGTGCAGACAGAGCTAAACTCAGCTGAGATCATAGAGATATGATGGCTGAACATGATCACAGGCTGAGGCAGCTTCCTTCCCCAAGGGTTATATCTTCTACTAAATAACTGGTCAAGCGGGGATATATTGGAATTTCAGTTGACCACATTATCCAACCCATTGACAGATAATCAATTCAAAATTGGTAGTTCCAATCTGATATTTTGGTGATGGTTGCTGACTAGAGTTAATTTTAATTAAAGGAAGGACCTGATGATTAATTCAATTAGTAATTTTGTCAGGGATTATAACCAACAAATATTGAGTAAGAATTTGATGAGGGAATAACAAAAGGCAGTTAAGTTATTAAGAGGAAACGTTTGGAGAAAACATATGGGAGTTGTCAAAGCTACCTAGGCATTTTTAATGATGGTGTCAATGGTAGAATCATCATTGGGCAACATGACCCAAATCAATTAGTGTTTGGCTCCTGAAGTTAATATACTGGTTGATAAACATTGAGGATTATGCTACCTTAGAAATTAAGGCAAAAATATCTACCAAGATTGGGAAGCTAAAACTCAAGGGTCAAACCATCAGGGGAACAGGTAATAAAGCCCCATTGGGAGGCTGAAAAGCTGAGTGGCCGGTGTACTATTAAACCCCTATAATTTCCCAAAAGAAGAAGATCTAAAATTGATAATAACTTGGCTGTTTATACATTTTTTGTATAGCTTACTCTTGAAATAAGAGCGCTAGGATCATATATTCTTAGAATGTTGTTATCTAAAAGTTAGCTTGGCTCTGTGTGAAGAAAATAGGGAAGTGTTTTCTACCAGTTCAAACATAGTTTCAAGTAGTAAGAAACACCTAACTAGTGTTGGATCCTTTACTCAACTTGACTTTTAGGGCAATCAAATTTTAATAATAGTGTTTATACTATTATTGCCCCAGTTTATCTATTTCAGTTAATCGAAACAAATGGTCAAGTATCTGTGCACATAATATCAGGGAGCAGAAGCTAGCTATAATCAAAGTGCACTGATTTAAAAATAGAAAAAATACCAGTTTATGGATATAAGATTCATCTCTGAAAACAATTGAGCCCCTCTAGGTGATTCAACGCATCATCTATCAAAAGCAGTGGATATGATCTATCTTCAATTTATTAAATTGCTGGTAATTTTTTACAACCCAGTTGGAACTATCTTTCTATTTTATAATTTAGGTTGGATTTGCCCAACGGCTCAAAGATGGAACCAAAAACCCATGGTCAATTAGTTTAATAAAACTTATTGGGAACTATGGCCTCGCTCTCCTGCAAAAATCTAATTAACCATATATGAATCAACAGCTGATCTCTGACGTTGCTTATATGAACTATAATCTTGGCACAACTGAGATCTTAATAATCTTGAGAAAAGGCCATATTAATATTCAAACAACTTAGAAACATGGCTAATTTGCTCCTTTGAAATCCCGCCAGTTTATCCTAAAAAATTGGCAAGGATTGCCTTGAATTTTGGGTCACTGGGTAATCCTATCTCATTCAATTGACAATTACATGAAAGGATAAAAGTTTCATAGTATATTTAAATGAGCATAGACCACCACTTAATTCTTTTCTATCCATATTAGCCTATCCAATATGTTGGCAACCAGTACCTTAATTTCATCACGACCAGTATAAAAAAGTTAGGGACAACATGGGGTTCAGTTCTTAACTTTTCTGCCATGGTGCATGACTTAAGCATATAAATAATCTGGATTTTCCAAAGTAAGGTCAGTTCAAACATTACCTATCAATCTAAAATAATCAACTAGTGCCTTATAGCCCTTATAGAATTCCCCTAACATTATTCAACTTGACCCAGTGGCAGCCTATAATGTTGATATGTCTGATGGTAATTAACTGGGTAATCCCATCTGCATATATGTTGGGAATAATGGAATAACGCTAAGATGGGGAGATTTAAATGTGTGCTGATTATCAACATGACCAGTGGAGCTATGCTGATTTGAGAGATAATGAAAATTTTAAAATATGAGCTTCTTAAAGAGCGTTTAAGATCTCAAACCTTTCCTGTATCCACCGATTTACCTGACAAAGGCGCTGATTACCTTGGCAAAAATTTTGCCTTTCAGAGGTCACCAGAAACTGCGCTGGGACCAAGAAAGGTCATGCACGCCAAAAGCATTTATATTCTGCTGCGCCACCAGGAGATCTGAATACCCAACTTGATCCTGATTCTCTCACAAGGTCTATCCTAAGCGTTACTGAATCTTTCATGGCCCTGTAAATATCCCAGATTTCTGCCCAATAAAAATATAGTTGAATTTTCTAGTTTTTATAGAGACTTTTTGTCTATACTCATACAAAACCTGTCTGTTCATTGAAACAGAGATTGACTCAACAACATATTCACGTTGAGAGACTGCCTTAGGGGCAAACAACCATAAGAGATCCCCACTTGAGCCACATTTGATATATAATCAAGTAGCCTTCAAAGGTTTCAACCTTTGAAGAAAACAAAATTTCCAAAACTGGTGGTACTGCTAGGTCTTACCAAGGCTACTTGGTGAAGACCTATCTTCTGGATGAACAATTACAGTGATAAAAGCTCTACCAACGTGGAAAAGAACCAGAGTTTGACCCGATGGGTTATTAACAATAATAAAGACATGGGTTTACCTCATACCTAAGAACTTGAATTTACCGCGACCATGACCCTTAATATATCAGCTCCAAATGATTCACTCTAACAGATTTAGGCCATCAATGTCACCAACAATGTCTCAACATTACTATCTGGAACTATTCATCTGGCGAGAGAACCAACCATATCCATTTTGCATGAATTGAAAACAGCCAGACTCATCTTTATATCCCTCACCTTATCTCCCTAAAAATGAAGTAGGTAAAGCCCAAATAAAAACATATTTAGGGTTTTTGTTCACCCCGCTTTACACCATCAAATGCAGTCACTTGGGTTACACCACCTGGGAATTCAATGGTAACTTAGATTGTCTCATCAAATCTATGCCCAGATTCTTGAACTGTATGAAGCCGCATCAAGTTTTGGCCATTGCAATTTCAAGGCCAATTTTGGACAACAACTGATAAATAAACAAAATTCACCGTCACTTGACTCAGATTGACACTGGAGTTATCCAATACCTCCAAGGAGAATTGTATCAGCGAATGATTCATGCAGCTACTGACATGGACCAGCAAGTGAAAAGCGCTCTATCTAATCTCTTAAACCGCATCTTTGGGCATTGCCAAAACACTGATTCCTTAATTGACGCCATAGACAACAGGATTAAGCAGTTGGGCAAATAAAATTATATTCATTAGATCCAAAAAGTTACTATAAAAAATAGGATTCTCCAACGAAACTGCACCTAGTGGTTAGGAAGGAGAACAAGGACTCCCTGGGAATGAGGGTCCCTATGGTCCTCCTTGGTCCTCACCACCTATTGGGCCCTCGTTTGATGACAGCCAAGAAACCCAGATTAAGGCTCTTGAGTGACAACTATTACTGGTGGCCTGAGGAGAAGAAATGACAATTGAAGGGGATCATCTTAATGCGGATCTAACCTTTGTCTTCTTATACGAAAACTTTGTACAAATGACCACAACCTGTTAATCCTGATTGACTTTTAATCCCAAAAGATTCTCCAACTTGAACAGATAAATGCTAAGCTTAAACTATTGAGACTAAACAAGATACTCTCTCTGCTCAATTGGATCTTCAATCCACCAAAATTGAGAGCTCTATTGACTTTTAGACACCAAGGCTTCACTTACGCATGTCAATGACTGTTACACCACTCTCTAGGATGACATGGATATATTTCGCCGCTAATTTGACAAGGCTATTCCTCATATTGACATAGGTACCAAGGAACTAACTAAATATGATTGACCTCCTTCACTGGCTATTTACGTCCTCTATGAACCTGTTGGATAATTTAAAACAAGCTTTAAAGAAAATTACGTGCCCAGGACTATAATCATTCATTCCTATCTCTTTGTGTATGTAGGTGTAATAAAACCATCTACAGATCGTCAGAAATACCAACAAACAAACCTGACTGGACAATAGAACATGGTAAATCATGATGCCATACTTTAAGATGTGTACCACTTGGTCAGCTATAAAGGATGCACTTGTTATGTAATTTCAAAGTAACCTCTCCCTTTTTAACCGCAAACATGATTTTATGCAAATCTGACAAAGAAGCGGGGAAAAAACCTCAAGTTTGCCAAATGGTTTTATCATGAAGCACAGGCCCTTGCCTCCTGTATTGAGGCAACATAGATGGCGCCATTGCTGCCGTCCTCTCAGCATATCAGCACAATAACAATCTTGTGCTCTACTTCCAGAATGCTAAGAAGATTTATAAGTCTATCTTGGATATTATAGAATATATATTGGAGTTACTGGTGCCAGAAGTGCATCAACATTCTACTAAATGGAACTGCCCTCAAATTCATGCAGTCAATAATTCAAGAGAACTAAACCTCATCGCAATCCTTGATGTTATTGTAAAGTTTTTAGCCATCAGAAAGCTCCTTCTGGAAGAAAGATGCCAAAAAGGCTGGAAAAGTGGAGCTAACTTAAGGTTCAAGGCACCTTCTACTGATGATTCCAAGCCTCAATCTCAATCTACCACTGTACTGTGCGTTGAATGGTACATTCTTGGTAAACCTGATGAATTGGAGGTTATAGATTCACTGATTTAAATAAGGTTTTACTTATTTTTTAGCACTAGGTGGTCCCAACCTAAAGGGGGGATACACCGATCTTCAAAGTTTTACTCATTTTTACTCTTCTCTTTTGGGACCTCTTCCTCCAGAAAATTCAATATACTCAATCCTCATTTTTGATACCAAAATCACTCAAGTAGAAGTAGTCGTCCATAAAGTGAAAATTTTGGCAATAGTCAATAATAGGTCTACAGTTAATGTCATATCTTCCTGTTTAGTAAAATGAAAAGAAATCACTCTGGATCAGAACCACACTTTAGACTATGGAACCTCAGGACTACATCAAACTTGCTTTCTAAAAGCTTATTAGTCCCTGACACTTCAGTTTGGATCTCTGATAGTGATGACCCAGGCAATCATCCAGAGAAAGATAGATATGAGCTTCTCATCGGCACACAATAACTAGTTGAATTTAGTACAAAAATAAGTCATAAAGTCATATATTTCTTCTTTAGGGTACCACATCCCATAGTCATAAAGGACATACCTAAGAAAAAAGGAAAGAGAAAGCCTAGGAGCTGTTTAATAGAACACCCAAGCCACATCAAACGGTTAGAATACCAAAAAGTTGGACTAAAGCCAAATACCCAATTCCAGTGCAGAAGCCATTAAGAAATGCATACATATACAATAAACCGCGTAACCATACCCCCAAAATCTCTGATTTTAGTGGACACTGGGCTCCAAATTACAAATCCTCTTGACCATCTACAAGATTCATTTAAGACCTAATCCAGCTATTTGGGAACCTCTCACCTGCCCTGGGGTGCTGAAACCAGCTTAATGGGGCCCTTTAACTGTTTTAATGGATTCCTTTACAAATGGCCAATGCAGATAACTCAAAACTGACATGTTGCATATGTCAGAAATTTACCTCTTAACCAAGTTGAGTCTGTCCAAGTGTGTGAAACGTTGAATGATTTAGGAATTGGCAAACGTACTACAATCGCCTAAACTGGAGTAGAGATATGTGAAACCCCCTCTTCTGAGAAACAACAGGCAGATGCTTTAATCAAGGAGTATGCTGATATTTTCTCACAGGGACAAACAATTTTGGAATGATTAAAGGGGTTGTTATAATTCTTGGGCTTGAAGGCTCACTTCTGGCCCTAGATTTCAACTGCACAGATTCATGGATTCTTGCGTTGATTATTTGAGTAAATTTTAGGGAATGGGGCAATAATAGTATGAAGACTATTATTATGGTTGATTGCTCAAAAGCCACGTTGAGAGTATTGTCCAACGCTAGACAGGTGCTTCTTCCTCTTGAAGATGTTCTTGTACTGGTAGGGAGCACTTTCCCTATTCCCTTTTTGCAGAGCCAAGTGGAGATTTTGATATAACCAACCTAAGGATATCTGATCCTTGCACTCTTCTCTTAAAAGTAATGTTTAAAACAACCAATGTTTAAACAATTAAGTTAATAATAATTTCAATCTGCCTTTTATTAGGGTAAAAATTTGGGTTTTTATAGTTAGAATCGGCACACAACTTTTCAGCTGTCTGATGAGAATATTTGTGCTCCTATACTGGTTTTGACCCTCAGTATTAGGCACCAAATATCGTTGGGTACTGTTGCTTTAGGTTTCTTAGGCAGCGTAATCCTCTGGTGTTTGGCAGACCAAACAATTGATATTAGGTACGTTAAACCAATTGTTTTGGCTGATGACAATTCTACTCTTTCTCCAGTGTTTGAACGTTTTTTAGTTTCCAACAACTCTAATCCATTCCACTCTGAATGATTCCCTATAATCTGAATATTGGGTGTTATCCCAATATTAAATTATTGCTTAATTTCGTCAGGGATGATGCCCATCAAATTTTATCTGTCAGCAGCATCAAATATCATCGGGAATGATGCCCAATATAATCCATTAGTCAGCGACCTCTAATATCATTGGGGATGGTGCCCGACGATATTCTCATCAATCAGCCACTATTGCTGATCCTATACAATTATAACTTAATTGTCAAATCTTATATTCAGTCAAAGGGTTGGATTATGTGGTCATCTGCAATTCCAACACATCTCCCTTCTTGACCAGATATTCAATGGAAGATAGAACCCTTGGGAATGGAAGCCGCCTCAGCTGGAGCTCATATTTGGTTTGTCATATCTCTATGTCCTCAGCGTAGTGCAGCGTTGTCTGCATTCAACGCCCATATGCTCTGCTCAGTTTAATGACTTCATACCCTTGGTTGCTACCCATTGTCTCCTCTTCTTGAGCGCAATTAATGCGACATCATGCCACGCCAGTCCATCTTTGCATCAGTTGTGAGAGATCAACAGGTCCACCTGTACAAACCCCAGGACGGGTCTCGTTGGCACTTTTGCCACCTGTACAAACCCCAGAACGGTTCTTGTTGGCACTCTTGCCACCTGTACATACCCCAGGATGGGTTATGTTGGCACTTTGCCACCTGTACCAACCCCAGGAATGGTCTCAACATCTCGTTGATAGGGACTATTCCACCAGATCTAGTTTCAGCCCTTCCTGATCCTGCCAACGCTCAGGACTCATGCCCGCTACTATTCCTTCCTCCATGCTCAGTAGGTGGGAATATCACTAGATGCATTACTGTTCAAATTAAACTGTTTTTTAATATTTTCTACTTTTTTTATTTTTATGCATTTTTTTTTTGTCTTACTTCTTTTTTTCATTATTATTTATTTATATATGTTTTTTTCTTTAAGTCCAATACTTTAAATATTTCATGTGGACTCTATTATATATGTGATTATCCTCAGTATTCTTGATTGTATAGGCATCATTTGCCAACTTGGCAATAATTTCAAACAGTTCCATCCATAGGGCGTCCAACTTATATTTTCTCCTGAACCCATGGGTATTGCAATAGGCTACCCTATCGCCCACATGGTATTATTTTAACATAAGTTAATTCTGTTCATCCATTTTCTTCACATTGATTCTTTTTCTCATTGTCATCTCGAATGCCCAAGATTGTAATTCAATCAGGATATTGGCCAGTCAGGATAGATAATGTTTGGCACTCAACCCAAAGATGGCTCTAATACTGAATACAATTTTAGCGGTAATGCAGCTTTCCACACATATAAAAGTTTGAATGGCGTTCTATCAGTCGCCAAATGGTAACTGATATTATAAGCAAAAGTGACCAAACTCAGATATGCTCCCCAAGTGGAAGTTTTCCCTGTGACCAATTTTCACAAGGTTGAGGATAGAGTTGCATTCACTCTTTACACCATCTCGTTCATTTCTGGATAATAGGTGAAAGATACAACACCGCGGATTCCTATTACTTCATTAAGCCTGGGAATCACATGTGAAGTAAAGTTGGTTCTGTTGTCCTGAGAATAACTTGAGGGCAACCGTGCCAATAGATCACTTGGTCAAGTATAAACTTCGCCATACTTATTGCATCTACTTTGCTGAGGGCTTTCATTTTGACCCATCGGGTTAAGTGATCTATTGTGACAATTATATACTTCACTCCTCCTGTGCTGATGCTTAATGGTCCCATAACGTTTATGGACACCATGTGCCATGTGAAACCAGGGCTTACTAGCCAGTACCCTACAATGTTCTTGTGCGGCTTGTGCAGCTGACATTCCACACAACAGGCTAAGTAATCTGCCACATTGTAGTTGATTGATTCCCAGTAATAATACTGGCGAATATGATCCACCGTTTTCCTTAGGCCATCATGAACAACGACCTTGTGAGCAGCTCAAATGATTTCCACTCATTCCAATAATTTAGGAAATAAAACCTGTTTTCCTTCAATCATTTTTTATAATTGATTGTCCTTAAATTCTGTATTTTCCATGGCTTTTCATAATGCATTCCAAATTTCTTGGGGTTCATCCCTGATATCTTCTTTGATTATCCGCTGGAATAGTGCATTAGCCTGAGGATAGATCAAATGAACGACTGTCAATAGAGACAATCTGTCAGCATTCTGATGTACCACTCCAGCCTGATGAATAATTTCAAAATCGTAGGCTTGCAGCTTTAAAGCCCATTGGGCCAACTGGCCTTCTGGTTCCTCTAGGTTATGAAGCCAGCGCAGGGACAAGTGGTCAGTTATAACTTTAAAGTGCATTCCATGTATGTAGACTTGGAATTGTTTACAGGCATGAATGACCACCAGACACTCTCGCTCTGTCATGGTATAGTTTCTTTCTACTGGCAAAAGTGTTCTGCTCATGTTGGCTACTGGATGTTCGTCCCCATTGCCATCTAATTGACTTAGAATGGCTTGAATCGCCACTAATGAGGCATCCGCTTGGATTATGAATTCCCAAATAAAATTCAGATATTTCAACACTGGGCTGCTCATGAGATATTTTCAGAGCTTATCAAATGACTTATGGGCCTCTTTGTTCCACACAAATCCCTTTTTTGGATCCTTGAGTAGGTGAAATAGAGGTTCAGCAATTCCTAGAAAAGTCTTTAATGAATCAGCGATAATAACCAACTTTTTTTAAAAGACTTACATATCCCAAACACTTTTTGGGATTGACATCCGCTTAATAGCTTCTATTTTCATAGGTTGCAGTTGTAATCCATTAGAGTTTATAACAAACCCTAAATATTTGAGTTCTTTTTCAAAAAGTGGCAATTTCTCAGCTTAATTTTTAGATTCGCTGCTTCCAACTGCTTGAAAACTTCCTCCAGATGCTCCAAATGATCGGTGAAGGTCCTACTGAAGATGTTGATATTTTCTATTAAACTAGCATGCAGGATAGCTTCAGGTCACTAAGTATGGAATCCATAGCACGCTGAAAAGTTGCCAGCGCATTGCATAATCCTTTGGGTATTCTGGTCAGCTGGTATAGTCCTTTTGCAGTAATTATCACACATTTTTCCTGATCTTCTTTTGTCAAATTGATTTGCCAATAGCCCAAAATCAGGTCCATAGCTGAAAAGTATTTTGCCTCCCCCAGGCGATCAAGCATGTTGTTGATTCAGGGCAGCAGATAAAAGTCTTTTTAGTGACCTTATTTAGTTGGTGATAATCAATCACTACTCAATTTGATCTGTCCTCCTCTTTTATTAACAGGATTGGACTCACCCATGGGCTTGATGATGGAACGAATAACCCATGTTCCACTAACTTGCTTATTTCATCGCTGACCTCCGCTTCTGCTGCTCTTGACCTATGAACAGGCTCATTCATATCAGCGGACATTCCCCAGTGTCAACTTTGTGGAGTACGTTTTTTGTGCATCCTAGGTCATGATCATTCTGAGTGAATATCATCCAATATTTTTCAAATTATTGGAGCACGTCCTCCTGCTGATATGTAGTCAGATCGGCTAGCTGATCATGATCCACTAATACATTGACACTTTTGGTATTTCCTGCTGGAAATCCCATTTCAGAAAACAATCCAAATTCATGAAAAGTGTATAGTTCTGCCATCAGGAGCAAGTGCAGAAATGCAGTGGTCTGATAATTTCAATTTTCATTGGCTTCTCTCCCAGATTGGCTACTGATACTTGTATCTCTTCATGACCTGGCATTAAGATCCCTGGCACAACCCATGGTTCGATCCTTGAGTTTTCCCAGGGATTGATGATTTTTCTATATAGATGTTCTGGAAGTTCCACCATTAACCAGTGTTAACTATGATTTGAGACCCAGCAGAATAGTGTTCACTGCATTTGCCCTTAGAGGTATTCCCCAATTCTCCATAATTTCCTTCAGCATTGGCTTCCATTTCTATCTGAATAGTTTATAGTGAATGATTATAATACCATCACTATAAATTAAATTGACAATATTATTTTTCTTTGTCAGCGAAGTTTCTCATTTCTGCTGGTAAGCCAAAGGCAACGTCTGCCACAATATCGTCAGGGCGTTTTCTTAAAAATCACATTTCACCCCATACTTCCCAAAGAACTCTGTCCCAATAAGTATATCATAGTTTGGATTGGCCAGCACTATAGTGGGAGCTGACACCATCAGCGATCCAAACCAAAGTGGTAGCACACTGTAGGCTCCACATGAGATGGTAACGTCTGGTCCAGCCATTACATATTCTTTTTTGATGCTCTAAATCCAGTGAGATTTTCATACGTTTCACTAATTTGGTGGAAATGACGTTGATTGGCGCTCCACTATCAAATATGGCTTAGACTATTATCCTTATTTTATTCAAGGTACGCTGACCAGGGGACGGACAGTACTGAATTGCAACACCAAAAATGAACAAAATAAAACTACTAACCAAGTGGGAAGCAGAAACCGCTAACCCACCATGGCAGAGGGTGAGGAGGGGTTGGGGGGTTGGTCCTCAGAAAGACCCTCCCCAATCATGAGATGATGGTTACAGTACCAGACCAGAGCAGAGAGCCAGGGCGTTGGGGCATCTGCATAGTGGGGGTGGAGGTCAGCGTAGTAAGAGTTTTCCACTTCCTCATCAAGATGATGATGGAAAAGTGATTCAACAAAAGCTGCGAGGAGGATTCCAGATTCTTTGCAGGCTTTGGGAAGTTGAGCGAAAAGGGAGACACTGTGGCGGGTGATTTTGGCTGAGGGGCTGAATGAAGCAAGCATTGCGACATTCATAACAGCAACTTCAGCATTATCGAATAGTTTTGAGTTGTCACTGCAGATGAATTTAGGGAAGTCGGGGGGGGGGGGAAGAAGAGGGTGGGCAGGCCATGCTGGAACTGAGCCACTGACTGGGCCACCGCGGTGCGTAGTTTCAGGCACTGAGGAGAGGCCACCACAGCTAAGGCGAGCTGGTGGTCACTTTGGAAGGGGGCTGTATTGGGCAGAGGAGAGAAATGGCGAGGGGTAGGGGTTTCATCGAAGTCAGGAAGGAAAAATTCCTCCCAACCATAAATGAATTGGCAGAGATGTTGACCTGTATGCTTACTAATGAGGACACTACCTGATTTGTCAACCTCAGCCAATAGATCCCATGGATTTTGGTCACAGGAATATTGGCGTTCAAATTTGGGTGGGTGGGATTGGGCAAATGGGCAGCTGCTTGGGTGTCAATGGTGGTCCAAGCATTGCTCTGATTGGCTGGGGCGGATTTAGGTGGGAGAGTGAGGCTAGAGTTTTGGGGGGGGGCTGATTTTCCACGCAGGCCCACTGAACGAGATTTGAGGGTGGGAGGGGGCAGCAAAGCACCCCATACTGAACCCCCAGAAGGGGGCTCAGAAGCCGCTGCAGCGGAAGTGGCCTGAGGGCACGCTTTTTTTGCATGGTTGAGGCCAAAGCAGAGGGAACAAATCTGTCTGCCATTATTGACCTGAGCCCAAAAGAAATGATCAGGCGCTGCAGCCACACTAGCGCGGGGTGGGATCTGTTGGGTTATGGCAGGGTGGTGTGGGATGATGGTGGCTGTTGCATGAGGAGCAGCAAGGCGCTCCGCACCAGATGGAACAGCAAAGATGAGGTTGGTCTGAGTGCCATAAGCCATAAGCCCCATGACCAAACTGGTCATACAAAACCTGGGGTGGGAGTTGGGATGGGAGATTTGCGAAGGATACCACCAGGGTGGTGTCTGAAGGGAGGCGAGTATGGGTTGTGGGAATGGGGGCATTTTTTATAAATTAGAGGAGTTTGCGCTGCTGCTTCAGCATCCCC
>JAKSZP010008773.1:0-22760 GCA_022478985.1 Massospora cicadina
TTCTCACTGGTAGTCTGGAGAAAAGGTCCTACCACATATAAACTGATTTTGTGAAAAGGTTGCTGAGGGGTAGTGGGCTGGTATTGGTATTTAGTCTTGAATCAGGATTGCTTTTTACAGGTTAAGCAGGCATGTAAGACTTCAATAACAGATTCCATATTGCCCTCCCAATAGTACCGTTCCTTGATCTACTCATATATCTTCCTCTCTCCACCATGCTCAAGGGTAGAGTGGGTTTTCAAGATAACCAGCACCCATTCTGAAGGCCACAGATAGGGAATCAAAATTTACTCCTACCTTTTTATATAACTTTCCACTCTCCACCTTAGTGTTGTGGGAGTGTCATGATAGCATTTTCTGGACAGGATCATCCTCATCATCCCAGACCTCGGGGAACATAAGGAGATCATATAATCTCTCCACTTCACTGTTGTCCAGATGAAGGATAGGCAGCTGAGTCAAACTATTCTCATTTATATGATGCATACAAGCTTGGTGCTCAATATAATTATCATAATGTTGAAGTTTGAGAGCCTAAAAGGACAACCATCCAAAGGGATCCTTCAAGTTTTGTAGCCATTTTAATAAGGCATGACCAGTAATCACAGTGAATGAATTGTCATATAGGAAAGGGAAGTAATGTTTAACAGCTGGTAATACAGCCAGGAACTCCTTCTCTGTAACAATGTAGTTACATTAAGCTTTTGACAACATCTTGCTGAAGTAGGGGACCAGATGATCTATGCTGTCACTGTTCAATTGGGCCAGGATGGCTCCAATAGATTAGTCTGAGGCATCAGTGAACATCATGAATGGTTTCCCATAGGTGGGGTGGCGTAGGATAGGGCGTTGCTGAAGCAATCTCTTTAATGTTTCAAATGTGGCTGCTTGTTCTGTAACCCAATAAAAAGGGGTGTTTTTAGCCAATAGTTGGACAAGTAGCTCGCTGAGCTGGGAGAACTTGAAAATGAATTAATGATAGTACCCCATCATACCAAGATATACCTGGATGCCCTGGAGGTTCTTAGGGCCAGCATTTTAGAGATAGCTTCAATCTTATCTTGTAAAGGCTATATCCCTTCCTAAGAGAAGGCATGTCCATGGAAGTCTAGCTTTTTTTGGAAGAAGATGCATTTTGATGGCTTCAACTTAATGTTAGAAGCCCACAGGCGCTGAAAGACTTTTTTAAATAATTGAGATGATTGGTGAACGTTTCAGAAAAGGCAGTGATGTCATTAAGACATATGATCACACAGCTTAGCCTAAGGTTCTGCAAAATGTGATCCATTGCATGTTGGAAGGATGCTGGCACATTGCAAAGCTCTTGGGGTAGGCAGGTAGGCTGAAATAAGCCTTCACTACAAATGTAGAGCACATTTATCCTGATCTTGAAAAAAAGATCCATTTGCCATTATCCGCTGGCCAAATCTTTGGCTGAGAAGAATTTTGAGCTGGAGAGTTGCGCAAGGGCATCATCTATGCAGGGGATAGGGTAACTATCCTTTTTTTGTGAGGTTGTATAACTTGTGGTAATATATAACTACCCAATGACCTTCATTTTTCTTTTTGATCAGAAAGAGAGGGTACGCCCAAGGGCTTTGGGACAGTACTAATAACCAGAGTCTATTAATGGCTTGAATTCAACACTCATTTGCTGCTCTTCAACCTTAGACTTATGGTAAGGTTTAGATCAAATGGTTTGGGCATCACCAACATCAATGGAGTGGCTCCACACCTTTCATATACCCATAATCTGTGTCAGCTTAGGAGAAAATATTACCATAGGTATTCAATAGAGAATGAACTTTCTTAAGCTCATCTGGGGTTAAATCATCTAAAATGTGGACATTAGGCAGAGTACACACCAACTAGTCAGTGGGTAAGCCTATATCCAACATTGACCAATATGGTGGATGCTGTCAATCTCATTGAGGGGAATTAGCAGACCTTTTCCTATCTCTTGATGTTTTTTTTGGCAATGATCAGTTTATTAGTAAGGTTCACCAATAGGATATTAATGGGTCATTGATAGGCGGGGTCTAGTATACCTGGAAACATCTGGGGTTCTAAAGAGCTTACTACATCAATGCTATTTATGTGCAACAGACAGGCTCAGGAGATCTGTAGCATAGTGTTGTTAGCGACCACCCATTGTTCACCAGCCTTGATTACAGTTTCCTCTAAAACATAAAAGGGAATGCCTCTGAAGCGTCCATCAAATTAAACAACTTTTTTGTGTTGCATCCAGAGGTTGTGTAGAATAAAGGTAAAGCAGAGGAAGAGTATTCAACTAAGCATGAGTATTCTTCTTATTAGGTTCTTCATTGGTAAAGAGTATAGGGACTTCATAACCAAGTAGGGAGAGGTAACCCTGTTTCATGTTGATTATACCATCACACTTAATTATAAACTGCGCGCCAATAAGCATGTCATAAGTGTTATTGTCCAAGGCCATGGCGGGAGCTGAAAAGTTGAGCTTTCCAATCAAATAGGCAATGAGGAGTAGGCTACAATAGCATGGGTGTTGTTGGGACCCACCATTGCAAACTCCTGTGTACACTCAAGATTAGGAGCCAGCTTAATATTCTTGATCAGCTTGGAAGAGAGAACGTTCATGGGAGATCCAGTGTCCAAGATAGCCCTAACCTGGACTTTTTGAATAATAACCTCTACCTTAGTTATGATCCTGCTGAAGTTAGGGGGGAGAGCTAGTAATTTCTTAATATGGAGAGTAGAGGCAAGCTTTTTAGCTGTCTCAGGATAATTTTTTTAATGGACTGTAGTGTATGAACATGATTTATGGTTTTATCAGCAAAAAAATAACCAGGTCTACATTGTTAGCAATATCAATAGCCTTAGGGCACCCCAGCACTTGATTAAGATAGTTTCTTGAGGGATCAAGGCTTTATCTACCCCTTCAGGGTTCAGCTGAGCTGGTATACCTACTTTAACAGGGGCTCCTAGGACATTATAACCAACGTCATCATAACCTCCTTCAGACTTGTCATCCAAAGGGTTGTCCACACATTGGTTGAATGCTAGAAGGGCTGTTGGAGGTGGAGGCCATAACTTTAATAGCTGTGGGGCCATCCACAGCAATTTAAATTGGAGGAGCAGGCAGCTTAGCTTGAGCAACCTTGTCCTTGAGCCCATGGTTGTTGGGAGCTACTGTCACCAGAGGGAAAGGTTTGGGATTCTTCATGACTACAGGTTTCAGATTAGAGTTGGCTGGAGAATATGGTGTTATGAAGGGGATTGCTTCAACTACGTCGGCTTTGGGTTGATTAGAGACTATGAGCCTTAGGAAACAGGTGGTTTAGCTTTAGTAACCTAGTCCTTAAACCCATTGTTGGTGGGGGTGAATGTCACCTTAAGAGGGGTTTAGGCTTAGGAGCAGGCTTTGGGACCACTTGGAGAGGTTTATTGGATGGTACAAGCTGATCTTGGTGGTGAGATGGGGGCAGGGAGCGCTTCCTCATTGACAATGATGCACTCTGACTTACTAGCTTGAGAACCTCAGGTTGTCTGGGAGGAGGAAAATCAGGTTTGAGCTGCACCTCAGGTACTGGGCTCAGAGTAGTAACCAGCATAGGGGAGCCCATAGGGATCATTGTAGCCTCCTTTGTGGGGCTTCAGTTGAGAACTCTTCAATGGTCCAAATATGGGGGTTTATCACAGCTACATTTGTTGCCGCACAGGTATGAAAATCAGCAACATCTAACAATTTTTCTTATATCATGGACGTTCTTAAAGTTGCGCTTCACTGAGATGATATGCTGGGATAAAGTCAGTTGGGAAGCTAACCAAGTTAAGATGGCTGTGATGGCTTCATCAAGGGTTATCATGTTAGATGCTGACTACCTCTTGGCAACGAAGTAAAACTGCTCAGCCAAGGCATAGGTCAGTTTTCCTTCATACATACTAAGGCACAAAAAATCCTTTTTCTCCCTGTTTAGACTTTGCTTGGAACCAAATTAGCTAACAGAGCCTCTTTAACCTCTGTCCAGGTATGTAGAGTGTTCATATATGACCATCAATTCTTGTGCTAGGCGACTTAAGAAAGGAAGGATGTGTTTAATTTTCTGTTTGTCAGATGCGCCTTGCATTACAGATTCATAGACATACACAAATGAAGCAATGCTCCCCTCACCAGGGGTAAACTTGTCTTTGAATGGGGGTTTAAAGGAGAGTTGTTCAAGCCTTTAAGGCATAATAAAGCGCTTGCTAGTTGCTTTTTAAGGGCAACTATTCTCAATTCATTGTTGGGGGGAGGGTGAAGAAGGGTAATAACTTGATTGTCCTTTATTTTTGGTATAGTATTGTGGTGCGCAGGTACCCTGTAGTGAGCAACACTTGTTGAAATCCTGAGCAGGTTGTATGCTCACAGGTGCTTTGAGCCCTGGATTTTAACAATATTATTTTGCAGGAGAGGTTACTCTTCAACTGTGGTTATTTTACTGCCAGGGGATTTCAATAGTACTTAAATAAAAATATGAAACCCTTTGAAGAAAATAATAAGACGGATTTTATAATATTTTATCAGTTTTGGCAAGGGGATGAAAAGTGAATCCTCTTACAATTGCACTTTAGTATTT
This sequence comes from Massospora cicadina, assembly GCA_022478985.1. NCBI lineage: Eukaryota > Fungi > Entomophthoromycota > Entomophthoromycetes > Entomophthorales > Entomophthoraceae > Massospora > Massospora cicadina. The sequence goes on from JAKSZP010008773.1 coordinate 4,596, forward strand.
AAATGAACTTGAGGCTTGAAGCAAGATAGGTAAATAATTCATTAATAGCTTTGAACTTATTTAGGAATTTGGGAGTTTGTCCTATTGGAGCTCTTAAAACTTGCCTTGCTTTAATTGGAATGGCCAATGGCCAATGGAGAGTTGAGAGTAAGTATGACAAGGCCATGAGGCAAAGATTTGATGTATTTGAGCCAATCACCTTGGGGGGAAAATAGTTTCACCTGATGTGACCCCCTCCAGGCCTATAAAAGGGCCTAGTCTTCATGTTGGAGTTTATATTAAATTAGATGTAAGATGTGGGGACCTCCAAATGACTCCTCTGATTATACCAGAAATTTGGCATAATTTTATTGGTAATTGTAGGCCTGTTTGACTGAGGAATGGGTGTAACCTCCTTACTCCAAGGGGCTGATTCCACTGAGAATTGGATAGGCCTTTAGTAAATTGAATATCAAAGCTATTCTCCTCTAAACTATTCTTACTTACTAATCAAACAACCGTTTGTCCAACAATTGGTTTTTTTACCTTCATATAGTAAAAATTGATACATGCATGCCAACAGTTTCAGGGGCTTCACCAGATTTGTACTGCTTGTGTCAGGTGAAAAATGTGCTATTGTGGAGAAGACAAAGGCTGAACCATTTCTATATGGGATATAAGTGCCATAAAATTTATAAGCTAAACATTAAGCTATTAAAGATAATATGAATTCTTTACTGGTCTTCACTTTGTTTGCTCATGTTTCATGCATTCTGATTGCTCATTTTAATAATTACTAAAGAAATTGTGTCATTATTTCACTTGAAAAATTTTAAAGCAATCTTATCTGAGATGGAAGATATGACCAAACTCCACCTCATAAAGATAATCAAAATGTCTGCTCTTATTCAAGTGACACTATAAGAACTTATGAGTATGGCTGCAGAAATGGCTTGAAAGTAGGTGCAGGTCTTGGACTAGATCTTAAGCTTGGCTTTGGTAGTGTCATAATTTAATTAAACCCAAAATGTACTATCCTTAGATTAACACCTAATACTTTCCACCTTTTTTTCTACCTATAGAATTTTTGGCTAATTATTAAGAAAAAAGTATATCACCTTAGAATAAGTTTTATATAGTTAGCAAATTAAAATTACCTACACTTATTTGAAAGTTAAAGACTTCTGATAACTTCTGGAATTTGTAACTTTTATAATTGTTTTAGAATCATACTTAATTGATAATCTATGATGTACAGAATGCTTTCCAGGCTTTGCTACAGGCTAGTTATAAAATTTTAAAATTTGAAACGCTTTTTATATTTACCTTGATGCATTATAAATCTTAGATATCAGTAATATAATAGCTAGAACTTTTTGCTCTCAAGAAATCCAGGTACTTGTATAATCTAATTCTATCTATAAAGATCTTATAACTAACATCGATGAATCCCCCCCTTGGGTTGGGACCATCTAGTACTAAAAAAAGATCTTATAACTACTCTGCTGATGCCAATTTTTGATTGTTTATAAATAGTCTATCTTTTTTAAAAAGAAGTTATACATCATAAAGTAATCATTTTGAAAATAATTATACTAAACTTTTCTTCTTATCATCTTCTTAAGTATCATTAGTATTTATATACTTAGATCTTTCTTTTAATAGCATTAAGTAAATTTTTACTAGCTTTTAGATTTTTAAAAAATAGAATTTCTTAATAGTCTAAGTGCTAAATAATACATAGCTATATTTATTACAATTCTTTATCTAATGAGCAGATTTTAAATTTAAAAAACTTTTAAATTTGTTTAGTTTTTTTAAACATATAAGATATTTTAATATATAATGTTTCTTTTGAAAATCCAAAATAAACCTACTAAATTAACTTATAAAGTAGATAAAAATATTTTTTATTAAAATATGACTTAAAAGTAAAAATAAAAGCTAATTTTCTAGAAATACCCCTTATTAAAGTGAGAAAATAATAAAAATTAAAATAAAAAATAAAGTAAAAAAATAAAACAAAAAATGTTACACTAAAAAGTAAAAAATAATTTTTTGCTAAATAATTACTTTAAAAATTCTATATGCAACTACAAGAAAAGCAAGGCATGCAAACTTACATACAATCATACATACAATCTAAATTTTATTTGAGGTGGGCCAACCTGGGGATGATACTGCACCGATTAGGGAAGTGAAGAAAATGGGAAAGGAGGATAAAACCTGGAAAACCTCCATGCGTGGCGTATGATAGGCCAGGAACTCCATGGACCGCCTTTGCTATTTGCTATCTCAGTTCGGGGCATTGGCGTGCAAAACCAACACAGTCAAAATTGTCCCCTACCCAAAGTCCACATACATACAATCTACATTTGTTTATATTATATATCATAATATAAATATAATATATATACATTGTATATATATGTATATGTTGTATACATACTATATATTTATCAAATTATATACAATTTTATATATAATTATTAATATATTTTATATATAATTATTATATATAAAAATTATTTGAGGTGGGTCAACCTTGGGACAAATATACCACACTGAGAATATTTTCTAGCCAGTATAGGTTTTAAACTCAAAACCTGCACTAGGGGTGGAAGCAGTTTTACCTGCTCAGCTAACCACCCTTTAATATTTATTCCCATTTACATATGATTTCAATTTTCTCATTTGCCCATTAGTTGGTGTGTTATCTTCCTCAGGTTAACCCACCTCAAATAAGCTTTAATTTAAAACATATAATTAGAAAATAAAATTATATGAAGAATTACTAAGAAATTAATTATGGTAAGTTATCCTTGGGTCAGATATCACATAATTTTTACTATAAATAAAGGGTAAATCTAAATAGGATAAAGAACTTGAGGTGCTTTATCTTGCTCCAGTATTATAGAAGGTTTCTATAGTCCATATTATTCACTAATTTGGGTAAAGAGAAGTTGCATAATCTCTATATTGTGATAATATCTCCTAGTAAGATACTACTGGTTGCTAACCTATAAGCAACTTAATAAAATTTGTGCACTACTATTGTGTCATCATCCTTATAATTTTTTTATTGATTACTAAAGATAAAGTGTAAATAATTTTTAGCTTTTCTATGATAAAGTAAACTTTATATGTGCTTAGTACATCAAATAAATAAAAATTAGTATCTATAAATATCTATGTTAGTAAAATTAAAGTTATTAATTTCTAATATAAAAGAGATATAATTTTTAAGTGATAAAAGCTAAATATAACAGAAAAATAATCAAAAAGATCTTTTATTATAATACATTTTTTATAAAAATACCACTATGAGCACTTGAAATTTATAATCTAACATACATGTGATCAGATTCTATAGATTACATAATATAATTGATCTTTTAAATCACAAACAATAACAGAATTGATGGTAGAAATTTAGTTTATATGGATATTAGCACAAAATCTCTTTTAAAGCTTCAATAGGTACTTTAATAAATCAATGACTTTACTTGTAGATATTCTCATTATAATACAAAAGAAGCCAACCAACTTACATTTATTATTAACTAATGTATATGTTGGACCATCTAGTATTAAAAAAACGTATATGTTGGTATACACCAAAAAACTTTTATTCTGTTTAGAAAAATAAGAACTATTTTTATTATATACCTTTTTTGATGCTAGATAATACCAACCCAAGGGGGGCAATTTACTATACTCATTCTAGAAAAAAGGGTATACTTATAATTAATTCATATTACTATATATCAATTACAATTTTTTTATAAAAACATTTTACTGAATAGATAAAAATCAAAATTAGTAAAAAACTCAAATATTTATTATATATAAATACACTACATAAATTTTGATTTTAGTATAGGTAAGCAATCCTATATAATTCATTCTATCAGCTATTCAAAATAAATGCTTTTATCAAAGTAGTTGCTTTTATAACCCATAGTGCCCTATTTCCAAAATTTATATAAGGTTGTTTTATAAACTCTTAAAAATATATTTTTAATTCATTGTTTTATGCATATATTCATATAATCAATTTTCAGTATTATATAATCTCAATCAAAGGGAAACCATCAATGCTCCCTAATGTCACAGTCAGTAAATTTCAAGTTCCTTATTGCCATATTGCCTTCAGTTTGGTGTAAATTTTTGATGCCAAGAGATTATCCAGTACAAGGTTGTACAATTAAATATCTAAACTAGGGAAACTCAGAATGAGGAAAAAGACAAAATAGTAAGTGAGGTAGCAAACTAAGGAATTAACCTTACTTTATCTATTATCAAATAAAAACGCCTCTCTTGAGCAAATTCCAATATTTGATGCTACAATCTGCCATAAGAGAAGGTAAGGGTGGCCTTAGAGCACAGGATTGCCCCATATTGGAGGAAAATCAAGAGTAAGAAATCCAAATGAGTTTAGAGTTGTGTGGGCTCAACCTTTAAGGTTGCCCTTCCAGAGCCTTATCCAAACTTGACCAAAACTAAATTTTTTTAAAACTAATAAGCTCATGATTCAGAAAATCTGAACCTGAGCCAAACTGCAATGATCAACCAAAACTTATTGTTTTACTTAAAATTATACTAAGTCTTATATTTTAAATTAAATTGATTTAAGCCAACTTTAGGATATGCTATATACAACTGAATCTTTTAAATTAACTTGAGATCTTCTATCTATAGTACTATGTTTTAAGTTAATTTTCAAAGTTTATCTAAACTCCTATCACAACAGTATAGATGGTAAAGCACCTACCTTGACTTGAAATATAAGGAAGGATGGTTCAGTGCCTGTCTTTCATGATTTTTATACCTAGCATAATCCATTTCAGTGCTAAGATATAGAAAGTAAGAATTCCATCATGATGTGGGCCAAGTTTAAGGATGGAGCATTATAAGAAAGATTTTTGCAGTTAAGAGAGACTAATATCTAGCTAACACTCCACTTAATATCACAAACGCATTAAAGGTTTTTAAAATTTGGCTTGATGGGTGACAGGTTTTAGGGCTATATCTTGCAGGTTGTGTAGCAACTTAAATATAGCTGATTATTTAATGATAGAGTTTAGAGGATTCATTCTAAACAGGCTCATTTTTGAAAGGAAAGTGTTTTATGAATCCCTTTGAAATAAAGTAAATTTGTCCAACCTTAACTAAGCAATAGTGCATACTTGAGTGAGGATGTGAAATATGTAGCCATGTCAAAAGCACTATTATTTAATCTTGAAGGCCTTGACTTAAAGTTGCTCTTTATATATGTATATATAGTCTTTGTTAAAAGTAGGAAAGATGAATTATATATACCATCAGGAAAGCTTGGTCAGGTTTATATATTTTTTCTAAGATTTACCAAGAGTCTTAAGTAAAAAAATGATTATTTAAATGTGCTAAATTGAAGTTGGGTGCTTGAAAATTCAAGTCAAGGTCTGCTAGTTATAATTTTAAAAACTCATTGTGATTAATTTCTCATTTTCTTGCAAATTTACAAGTGAGTTATTAATAAGCTGTGCTTTAGTTGCTGTACTAGATTATTTACATGATGTGCATATAGTTGGATTAAGGCAGTGGAAGAAGGCAGTCCCAGCGTAGAATTGTCTTTGGACCAATGTTGATATGTAACTTAGCGTTTTAAAGACTTTAAAATAAAAAAATGGCAGGTGCAAGTATATAAGGACATTTTGTGCTGGTATGGATGATAACGAGTCATTGAAATCTGGCAGTCAATTTCTGTCCTATCCTTAGATGGGCTGTTTTAATCTGAGGGATTAATTTCTCAATAAGGGATAAAGCAGATTTTTATGATTTAATAGCATTTTAAATATCTTATGAGGCCTTGAAAAACAACTTTATTTATCTGAAACACTGAATTTATTCTAGGGGCACTGACATGATGAGCTAAACGCTCAAAAATTTTGATGCACATTGTCTGTTGAGACTTTGTGTGTGAGGAGAATGTCCAGAACTCTTATGTTCACATAGAGGTGATGAGAAACTCACCATCCAAGAAGCTGAAAACATTCTACCAAAACAAATGAAAGAAAAAACCACAAATGATGTTGATGCCCAAGTGACTCATGATTAATGAATAAGACATAATAAAAATGCAACAGAGCTAACAAATGCTACAAACTTGGTAAATTTGGTGTCTATACCAAGAAGAGCTTTAATCTGAAATGGTCTAGACCCCACAGTCAGCAGAAATGATTTGTGTAAAACAAAAAAGTATGTAATTTTTAATATTGTTTAAGGCTCTTTGAAGGAATCCAAGATGAGACTAACCTAAAGGTTTATCTTCTAAATGTTTTGATATGTTATTACATAAAAATGTCAACCAACAAAGAAGTTGGTTTAGCAATATTGGCTATAAGGAAAATTGGGAAACAAGACATAGCCTACTCAATTTTTAACTACTAAAAAACTATCCAATAGAATCAACCTACTAACTCTAGTTGTAACATATCTTGACTAAGACCAAAATAAAGTTGTAAACTGTAAATAAACATTGCCAGATTTGATTTATCATATATGGAATGAGAATTAAATTTCAATGTTCAATCAATTTAACATCCCATCAATGTTAATAGAGTATTGTGTAGATTTCAAGGCTGTTGACGTAACACCTGCAGCCCCATCACAATGACCTTTGATTCCACCCTGAGCATACTTAATCCTTTTCCCAACGCTAGTCCAAGGTATGTCTAAGATCAGAGAGGGCGCCAATTTTATACAGTAGCCTTACCAACCTCCTCCTTGTTCTTACATTTTGTACCCACAATTATGTCATGAGACATGACATCACCTCTGGCTTTAATAACCACCCCTGCTCCAAGGGCATCAGCAGGGGAGAAATTTTTGTGGACTGGAGGTAGTTTAATGGCTGCGACTGTGGGGTTGCCTGAGGACTTATGGCATCAGGAAAGTGCTTATGGAAAGCGTCATTAAGGCCTTGAGCATGAGTACAGTTATGGTCTTGAACACAACTATTCTCTGCAGCATCAGAACCTTTCCATAAAATAAGTATACTCCAAACATCTCTTCACACAATGATAGACCACAAGCTCTTCCACTTCCCATTCAAATGCTTTTCAAAAAGATATGACTTTAGTTTTCAGGAGGGGCCCTTAAACAGGTTTAACTTAATTTAATGGAACGTGGAAAAGATTTAAAACTTAGGTGAGAGCTACAATTGGTAAGAAGCGTAACCCACCTTTCTGACAGTGTTAGAATCATACCTTCTTTGTTCCTAGTTTCTTTCAAGGGGTTTTAATGGAAATGTTCCTAGCATCCAACATCGCCAGATCCCCCTACTTATACTTCAGATCTACCTTTCTCTTCCCATTGTAATTCTCTATAGAAGTCTTCATGGAAGCATCCAAATTGATGTTTACCTTCTGGTGTACTTTTTTGATGAACTTGTCAAAGTCTGACACTACTTCAACCTTAGAATTACAACTGGTTTCATGTTAAAAGTGGGATTATAACCATATTTGGGGAAGAAGGAGAACAACTAATAGAGAAATGAAGGGCGTTGCTATAACTAAACTGTGCTAAGATTTATGAGGCCCAGAATGAGTAATCATCTGCAGTGTAGCCCTACAGAAATTGTTTTATACTTATTTGCTCTTTCTTACTGCTCATCAGATTAGGGTTGAAGGAATTAGAGCGGCGTGTGCAAATTTGGATGATCTTGAAAAGCTCTTCCCAGAATATAGATGTGAACTATAGCCCATTGTCGTTGATAATCTCTTTAGGTATGCCATGGGAATAGAAGACGTTGTATACAAATAAATTGGCCACCTGAGCCGCCATTATTGTAGTGTGGCATGTAATAATATAATGAATTTAGTGAACTGGTCCACAACCACCATGATAGCGTCACACCCATCATAGAGAGGTAGCTCTACAATTAAATTAACTGAAAGAAAAGATAAAGGCTCTTTTTCTTTATGGATAGGTACCTCAACAAGCCAGCAAGAGGCTGATAATTTGTTTCATCCTGTTGCACACAAGGCATTTCTTAATATAATGAGCAACTAAATCTGAATTTCCCTTCCAGATATATATGCAGCAGACAAGCTCCAGGGTTTTTGCCTTTCCAAGATGTCTTATAGTTATTCCATCATGAAGTTCCTTAATTATCACCATCAAAATGTTCCAGAGGGAACTTACAAGCATCCCTGGCACCATATCATATTGTTCTTTATATGGCACTCCTCATTATAACCGCCTGATTTAAATTGAATTTAGCAAGGATTTGGGTTATTTTAAGAGGATATATATTGTGAAAGGACGACCTTTATGAACATACCATATCCTCTAGATTATCCAGATAAGAAAGACTAAGAGTGCAAATGTGGGTGAATATTTTTCAGGCATAATCTTACTGGGAGGAATCACCAATTGGGTATTATGAAGCTTCACTTCCCTGGGATCAAGATTTAAGGTTGTTTTATGAGTTAAGGCGTCAGCCAAACCGTTATATTTGCCTTTTGTGAACTCATAAGAGAGCACAAACTGTGCAAGGTGTTGGGCTTCTACCCAATATGAGGTAAGCCTCGTCTTCAGGGTTCTGAATGATTGGGTGTTTTAATTACCTCATATTTTGATTTAACTAATAATTAATTAGGTGATTACTTGTCAGGCTAATGGGCCAAATTTACAATTTAGTTAATATACTGGTGCTTGATGCTTTGTTGGGCTGAAGGCCCAAAATTATTATTATCATTGACGTTATATTTCCCTGAACATTCCCTAAATACCAAATCTGAATATTCAACCAAAATAATTAGAACAAATTATCTTAAAATCCCATACTGACAAGCTTAGGAGATTTCTCCCTATTTTTGCATAAGTCCCTATATTCCATAGCCTTATCAAAGGGCTAAGATGAACCTAAATAAAGAACATTTTTTTCTTGTCCAAATTTTTACTAGTTTAATACTAGAAATTTTTGCCTACTTAAAAGCAGAGATTTACCTGTTCAAAAATTAACAAAGATCTACCTCAACAGTGACCATTCCGTCAAGTGATTTGCCTTAGAGAAAGTCTCTTAGGTGATTTTGTTGGTACTACTAAAAAATAATTGTATAGCCTTCAAAGTTCTTGACCTTTAAAATCTGTAAAAAGTTCAACACTGGTGGTCTTACCATGGAGCTTCTGAGTTTACCTGGTGAAGACATATATTCACATAAGCAATACCAGCAATAAAAGAGATGATTGCACACTAAAGGGTCCACCCTAAAAAGTAGGACAATATGGGCATGGAGGAGAGAACGCCCCTCCACCTTCTGGATTTGAGCTGGTCCTACCTACTGAGGTTTAAATAAGCTTAAATTTACCTGGATGTCAAAGATATCATGGACAGTATAGGTCACAGATACCTTTTAACAATGAAAACTGCCATGGAGGAAGTGAACTGTGAAGTCAAATAGATACTCGACGTCCAATTTATGTGAAAACCAACTTTACTCATCAAGGATTAGTCTGAAGAGGCTGTAAACTAATTGAAAAGGTTGACCATAAACTCAACAATTATCAAGCAGCTGAGGAAGGACTTGATATTATTTATGACGCAAAAACAGGATAACTTTGTTTATATGCTACAGCATCTTTTGAATGAACGCTGCCAATTCTACCCATCTATCTTAGAAGAAACCTGAGATAAGTAGTAGAACTCATGCTTTTTTCAGACAAAAAATTGGATTTTACCAACGCCAAAGTCCAAGAAAATGTCAAGCTTAATTCTTCAGCTGAGCATGAACCACTTTATAAAATAAGCAGTAAAACAGATTAAATGATTGCCTAACCATTTTGGTTCCTGATGCTCTTCGCTGCTCTTATGATAAAACATAAAAGTTAAAGTAGCCAACCCAGATGCCTTGATGTCCATCTCAGTTCTCTGTGCCAAAGATTTCCCAATTTTCTAGTGATGAAATTGAATTCCCCAACCCAAAATCCTTGGCGCCATTCTCATTTAACTGTGCTAGTGTTTCCCTCTGTTTCAACGCTGAAACAGCCAACATAAAATGTTTAACAACCTCTCCATTCCTCTGCACTGATACTCCTTGTTGATGATAAAACTATGATTACTGGAATTACTCAAGATTGAGATTCAATATCTCAGTCTAATGAGATTTCAAAATCCACATTAGAGATATCCAATTCTAGGATAGACCAACACTCAACCTTTTGGAGTTATCAACCTTCTCTGAAAGATGATGCTAAGCTATCTGATGAGGCAATTTATCATACAAGAAGGTCGGTCTCATCAATTAAGAATCTCATCAGATCTGGCCATCACAAGTATGGTAATAATAATCAGCAATATTGGTCATCTAATAGGAAAGCTTTTACCTCAGATGCATCCCGAAAATCCTCCCAAATTACTAAATCTACCCCTATAAATATCCCTCATTTCTAACTAATAAAGTATCAAGATTTTTTGTCTCATGTAGCTTAATTTTGGTCTATTCATACAGGATTCTGTAATCTGATTGGAATCAGTTATAGCAATGGAACTAATAATTTCATTGCACTTGTGTCAATCTTCGCTAGAGCCACAGAACTATTATTTTTGTAGCCTTTGTAGCACCTGCTTATTGTAATTTCTACCAAAATTCCAATACTGGTGCTCCCTGCCAGGTCTGCTTCCAAGGCTACCTGGTGAAAACATACTTTTACAATGATGAATATGTCTAGTGAAGAAAGCCCCTCTTCTAAGGAATCAATGATTATTACCCAATGTGTACACTCCAACAGGCAAGAGATACCTTCCGCTAATACAAATAATCTACAATTTTGAGCATCTATGGACTTGGCCATTGAGGGCCCTGACCAAAATAATTATCAGATCTAAGCCGCAAATGTAGAAGAAATTGTCAAAGGTTTAATAAGGGGGCTATCCAGCCTGGTGACCATCCTAATTATGACCAAGCGTCTAAAGTTGCTGATAATATGATGAGCTTATACAACAGAGCGGTTATAAAACCTACTAAAGTTGGGTTGGCTAGAACTGAGCAGTAACTCAGGCATTACGTACATCCAGATATTCATCATTTACTCCAGATTTTGGGGTTGCATCATCTTGAGATCCAACGCCAGTTGACCCTGGTGCAACAAATCTCACTCTCAGTTTACCTGATTTTATGAGACAGCTTCTACTTTTGGACAGGATAATCAGGAAGCCATACTTGATAATAGAAGAGAAATCAACAATCTACATAACCAGTTAGTGAGAATTGATAATTAAGTTGTGGAATACATTGGCCAAGAAGTATCTCAGCAGGTTAGCGATGTCATTAACCCTATTTACCACAGTATCACCACCCTTGAGGATGAGATTATGAAACAATTGGGACAATTGTGGGTCAAACATGAGGAGCGCTTTGTTGAGCTTAATGGCTAGTCCAACAAATTGTCCAAATTGTGGATATAATCAGAGAAGGTGGACCTGACCCTGTTGATCCTCCTGGACCACTGGGACCACCTAGTTCCCATTTGGTAACCCCAGGACCTCCTGGTGAATGTGGTCCTCCAGGCCCTTTGGGTCAACAAGGCCCACTGGGGCCAGCAGGTCGAGATGGTTTGCAAGGACCTTTAAGACCTCCTAGCCCCCAGCTCCTCACTTCTAATGCATGATTCAGAACTTTCAATTCTACTAGTATCAAGAGTACAGGCATTAGAAACCCAAATCCAAGACATAGCACAAGGATGTTCTTATCATTTGAAGGCCTTCCAACTGACCCAGGTATTCTTTAACCAACTTATTGGATGGCGCGAATAATGCTCATCATCTATGCAATACTAACCAAACTACGCAAGAAACCCAGTTTGCAAGGTTAAACACTTCCATTGAATGGTTATCCACTAGATGCGGAATACTTGAGAACAATCAGGAAGAGATAATCACTGCAATTTATAACTTGAATCAACAACCTGCAAATGATCATCTTGCTCAATGGGTTTATAATTTACAGGAGGACCTCAATCATTTAAGGCAACAAGTTGACCGAATTCCCACTCAAGCTCTATCCCAGAATCTGAACCCTCCAAAGCTGATTTGGTCATGGTATTGGGTGTACATGTTTTGAGTAATGAACCCGCTACCTTCAAACCTACCTTTAAGGAAATTTTGAGCCAGGTGAAGGTAGCATCCATTTGTTTCTCTTTGTCTATTAGCGTGAAATGGATGGGGCAACAGATCAACAGAAAGTATGGCATATTAACTCTTGCCTAAGTCAGTTCGCTCAAGAGATCATGGTTCCTCAGCTTAAGATTTGCAATACATGGGCTCAAATGAAGATTGCCCTAATAAAAGAATTTGGGAGTGATCAAATCATATCTAACCAAAAGCAAGCCTTTATGAGTATCAAAATCAAGCGAGGAGAGCCAATCCAAGATTTTGCTAAGAGATTCTATCATGAGGCCTAAATATTGCTACTTGCAACCGGATTACTGTAGATGATGCCATATCAGCTGTAATGAGTGCATTTGTTTCTTGTACTCAGCTGCTACTACATTTAAAAATTACTTAAAAGAAATTCCAGATCCATTCTCAGTATTAAAGAAGCGCTCATTGAGATTCCTAATGGTTTGGTACACCCAACCTATACTAATAAACCTCATTCTTATATCCATGTGATGCCTCCTAGACCCAAACCTAAACCAAAGAAGGAGCCATGCAACTAATATGGCCTTGTGGGTCATTTGAAATCTCAATGTTGGAAAAAACAAGCTAAGGAGTAGAAAAAAGAGGAGTCAGCATAGGGCATGAGGCTCCCTATGCTGACCTACCTCCAGTGCCTCAATAAAAACCTTTTAACACTTCTAAATACTGTTGCGTGATGTCCACTCCTGGTGAGCTTGATATCCCTGATAAATTAGCCAACAAAGATACTGTTTCTGCTTATGCTTCTGTTCTTCCTTTTCTAATATAATTCAATTGATTAATCCCTCGGTGTTTTCAATACCAACCTTTGGCACTGATGTGACCCAGGTGGAAGTCATCGTGCATAAGGTGAAAGTTTTGGCTATCATTGATATGGGATCTCCCATCATGTAATCTTGTCCCAGCTTATGAAAAAAATCAAATTGGTGCCGGACTTAAACCTTCAAAAGACTATGGAACTGCTGGTCCTTCCTACACTAAATTTATAAGAGCTTATTCCTCTTTTCCAATGCGCTTTGGGAAGTTGGTTGTGTCAGCCCCTGCAGTAGTGGTGGACAACAACTGTTACGACCTGCTCTTGGGAACCAAATTTCTCATTAATTTTGATTCAATCATCAGGCTTAAGGACAATTATCTTTCTTTAATTGGGTACCAAGTACCTTCAATTCTACAAGATGTTCCCAATAGAAAAGGCAAACTCAAATGACGTGTTTTCTTATTGGAATACCCCACTTCTATCTCACATCTTGAGTACCGAATCTTGGGACTAAGGACTATACTTCTGCCTCCATTAGCTTGTGCCTCTGAAGGAATGTCTTTATATTTTAACAATCCAACTACCATTCCTCCAAAAGCTCAAATAATTGATACTGGAGTACAGGTATTTGTTACCGCTGATCATGTATTAGAGATGTTTGGTAACAAAAACCCTCTCATTTGGAAGCTTTAAACTGCCCTGGTATCCTTGATCCTGCTTACAATGGGACTGTTTTAGTTCTACTAGCTAATCTCACTTATCAACCTATGTTATTGAATCGCAATAACCTCATCGCCTATGTGAAGCCTACTCCTGTGAGTGTAATCTTATCCATCTTGGGATGTAAAGATTTATGTGAATTTGGGCTGGAAAATCCCCCTATTATTGCTAAAATTGACACCAAATTTGGGGATTCACTTACTTCAGAACAACAGCATGAAGCTGAGACTCTGATTGAAGAGTATGCATATATATTTGCCAAAGGTCCTGGAGATTTTGAGCTAATGAAAGATGTGCAGCATCAGGTGAAAACCGGAGATACTCCCCTATTTCAGCTCAACCATATCGCAAATCTAAAGTCAAGGAGGCTCAGGTCTCAGTGAAATTCAAACAACTCCTCAATGCAGGGCTATTAACGCCTTCTAAGAGTCCATGGGCTTCTTTTTTACTACTCATCTGGAAAAAAGATGGGGGTCATAGAGTGGTTATGGACTATCGTCAGCTCAATGATGATGTTACCCAAAAGAATTCTTATCCTCCACTTTGCATTGATGATTCAAAGAGACTATTGTCTGGGTCACAATACTTCTCAGCTATGGACCTTGCGAGTGGGTATTGGAAAATTGACTTGGCTCCGGAAGACTGTCAAAAATGTGCTTTAATTTCTAGTGAGGGGTTATTTGAGTCCAATCATATGCTGCAGGGGCTTTGTAATGCCCCTGTTACTTTTCAACGAGCCATGGATGGATAGTTTGGGGATTTTAAACTTTCTTGTGTTTTGGTATACTTAGATGATATTACTGTGTCTTCTCGCACTTTTAATGATCATTTAGCTCAATCAAAGGAAGTATTTGGTCGGATGCATCGCGCTTTGCTTAAGGTAAAACCATCCAAGTGTGCTTTTTTTAAGACTGAGATGGAATTTTTAGGTCATAAAGTTAATTGCAAGGAGATTTTACCCTTATCTAATAAGATACAAGCTATTTTGGACATGCCTGCTTCTAAAAGCTTGCGCAATATCCAAGTGTTTTTAGGGATGGTTGTTATTACTGACAATTCATCCCCATTTTGCAGAGATTGTGGAGCCTTTAGTTTACCTTTTGCACAAGGAAGCCCCTTTTGTATGGGAAGAATTGCAGCAGCAAGCTTTTGATCTGTTGTGCCAATCCTTAGTAAGTGCACCAATCTTAGCCTATCCTGATTTTTCCAAACTCTTTATTTTATCTACCAATGCCAGTGATATTGCTATTGGAGTCATTCTGGCTCAACATGATACCAACCTAGTTGATAACCTTATCGCATACTATAGTAAAACCCTTTCTAAGGCCAAAAGCAATTATAGCGTTACTAAGAGAGAATGCCTTGCAGTTTTTGTCCACCATCAAGCATTTCCGCCCTATCCTCTATGGAAAGCATTTCACTATCGTCACATATCACGTTTCCTTATAGTTGTAACAAATGAAGGATCCTGATGGGTGCTTAGCTAGGTGGGAGTTAAAGCTCCAGAATTATGACTTTAAAATTCAACATCGCACTGGAGCTATTCATCAAAACACTGATGGACTTTCTCAATTGCCTATACTAACGTTATTCTCTGCTGAGGAGGATCGCATCTATGACTTGATTGATAGACCTGAGCTCTGGTACCGTGAATCTAAGGATGTTATATTGAAGCTCCAATCCTTAACTGAAGATACTCAAGTTAAAGAAGGTTCATTATACAAGAAGTTGGGATCTAGATGGTTGCCCTTTATTTGGCCCTCTGAGAGTAAATATACTATTATGGAGGCTCATCAAACTGTAGGTCATGGAGATGTCGCTAAGACCTTACAGTGGTTGAAAAATAATTGTTAGTGGGATAACATTCTGGAATCTGTACACTATGTGTTGGAGACTTGTATCATTTGCCAACAACAATGTGGTGGAAATCTGATGTTCCAACACAAAATTGTGGGACCTTCTGAACCTTTTTCTACTATGAGTATTGATGTGGTGGGCCCTCTCCTTACTGCCACTAATGGACATTGATATATTCTATTAGCTATTGACCATTTTAATAAATGGATTGAATCTATCTCAGTATCCTCTGTCACCGCTAAGGCTACTGCATCCTTTCTTTTTAAGCAAGTTTTTACCAGGCATGGTAGCCCAAAAATCCTGTTATCAGATAATGAGATAAACTTCATTTCTCAGGTGGTATCTGAGCTTACAAATTAATGGGTACATATCAATCATTTACTTCCCCATACAATCCTTCTACTAATGGTGCAGTTAAACTAGCAAATGGTGCCCTTGTAGCCATTCTTCAAAAGATGGCTTTCAATGACCCTAGTAGATGGAATCTCTATTTGCCTAGTGTGATGTTAGCTTATAGTTTTAGCTACCATCGTATAATTGGAATGTCTCCTTTTAAAGCTTTATATGGTCAGGATCCTATTTTCCCTCAAGTGTACAACCTATACTAGAGGAGGCTACCCCACAAACTACTGATTTAGCTATGAGGAGACTAGCTGATGAAATCATCTGTGTACAAGCTTTTAGCTTTGAGTTCTCTTGCTGCTACCACCTTAAAAGAGGGAGCTAGAACTAATGCTAGTTGACCTACGCTACTGGAATATCAAGTCAGGGATCTTGTAACCTTCTATCACCATAGGCTGGGGGGAAGGATTCATAAACTTGCCACCTTATGGGCTGGTCCTTATCATATTATTTATCGTTGGGGTGTTGAATACTCAATTGCAGCTGTTGATACTGGTACTGTTATCAATAGAGTGCATAGTAGATTTCTATATAAGTATGTGCCCCCTAGGCAAGATATTGAGGGGGCATTGTTGGGGATTCAACTACAATGAACAGAATTACTCAAGATCGAGATTTGATATCTCAGTCTAATGAGATTTAAAAATATATGTCAGAGATATCCAATTCTAGGATAGACTGACACTCAACCCTTCAGAGTTATCAACCTTCTCTGAAAGATGATGCTAAGCTATCTGATGAGGCAATTTATCATACAAGAAGGTCGGTCTCATTAAATAAGAATCTTATCAGATATGGCCATCACAAGTATGGTATTAATAATCAGCAATATCGGTCATCTAATAAGAAAGATCTTACCTCAGGTGCATCCTGAAAATCCTCACAAATAACTACTAAATCTACCCCTATAAATATCCCTCATTTTTATCAAATAAAGTACCTCTATTTTTGTCTTGCGTAGCTTAATTTTGGTCTATTAATATAGAATTCTATATTCTAGTACTAGAAAATATAGAATTGTGTATTTCCTATGAAACAATTATAGCAATGGAACTAATAACTTTGTTGCACTTGTGTCAATCTTCGCCAGAGCCACAGAACTAATAATTTTGTAGCCTTTGTAGCACCTGCTTATTGTAATTTTTACTAATAATTCCATTACTCCTCTTTGTCCCAGTGCTGAAATTGGAGCTACTTAAGCCCAACAAGGAAACCCCAAATTTAATTGTGCATCTGCCTTTAAACCGCCTAACAAGCCAAAAAAAGCAATTAACACAACCAGCTACCTCATCGCTTTGTTTTCTAAAGCCTAAGTTTGCAGCTGCATGACTGGGCAGCTGAATCAAATGCTTCAGCGCCAAATTTACTTCCCTTGGCTGAGGTACCTGAAAATTTGACAAACCCCTCAGGTTAGTCAAGCCAAGTGCCCTCAATATCAAAGCGCCCTCTTCCACCATTTTACTTTACATTTTTCCAGCTCCAAAACTGCACTTAAAGATAACCCATGATGACAAGGCCCAACACAACCACCACAATTTGCTCAAAATAGCTGAGCTAGGGGCTGCTGCAACTGCTTTAACTCCTATAACGAGATTCTTTGTAGTTTGGGGGAGTTGCTTGGCCCAGTGGAGCTAAATACCTCCAGACCAAATTTTCACTCATTCATCAATTTGTTTAGTTCTAAATCTTATCTATTATATAGTTTTTACTAACATCTTAGATTTCCCATTTAACTCAAAAAATTTAAAGCCACCTGATCCAATCAATGGGAAAGACCAAATGTTTTTCAAACTGGCTGGCTAATTTACTCCAGTGATCAACAACCTGCTGACTTGGTCAATATCTAAAACTTGACCTATGGGGCCCACCACATGAAAGTAGAGTTATCATTGACCATACAAAGTGTCTCGCCAATTCCAACCTAATTCCAGCATCTCAAACCTTACTTATAGCGGCAAAATCTATTTTGAAAATGCTTCAATTCTAGGCCTGGTGAAATGAGCCAAATATATGCGCTAGAAACTCAAATTGATTTATCAACATAACTTATATCAATAAACTGAGAGTTTAACTTATGACTTTTGGTGCCACATCAACCTGGATGCTAAACCACCCAATTTGGACTTTGGGATTAACCCAAACTGAGAATATTGTCCCCATTCCAGCAGTTGGACTGAAACCCTTATGATATATGCCAGGTTGGGGGTGCTACTCAGCATAGCCGATGCTATAGCCCCCACAGTTGAGCTTGGAGGGGGCACTTTCA
>JAKSZP010008774.1:0-22701 GCA_022478985.1 Massospora cicadina
CGCTGGCGTGCTTGAGCGGGAAGGTTAACTCGCCTATCCGTATTTCCAGCCATCACGTGCTAAAGAACCTGCGCCGCGTCGATTTGGGCCACTTTACGATCGACCAACTCTGGGTTCGTTCAACCTTTCCGATGGCGCCCCAAGTGCAGCAGCTGACGGTGTACGGATCCCATCAAAAAGAGTTTATCGAGTTTCATTTCCCAAACCTCAAATTTCTATCCTACTTTGCCCCCCAACCCGAGTTGGTGTGCGTATCCCGGCTACCCCAGCTCGAGTACCTAGCCTTCTCCTCCACGTGTACCCTTCCCCCTCGCCAGCCACAGTTTGAGGTGCTTGGACCTGTTCAACCGAACCAGCCTCGAGCCCGAATTCTGGCTATGGCTCGCCCACAGCTTCCCGAACCTAACCCAGCTACGCCTATTCTCCACCCACCTGACCGACTACGCCTTCCCAAACCCGGGCCTCACCATGATGTCAAAACTGGAGGCCGTATCGTGCCAGATCATCCTCCCCGAACCCTTCTGGATCCAGCTCTCATCCCTCGCTCCCAACGCTGCGGATACTAGCAGCTCATATTTCTCCTACCCTACCAATTAAGGTCCCCCGTTTAAATTTCGAATTTTACCCAATTCCCATATGGCCTCCCTGCCTACGCATCACTATGACGTCAACCTCATCTATACACCCTTAATTTATTCACCTTTGAAATGATTACGTCATATAGTTGGACACCAATCACTATATTTTTTACCATCATCTCCCGTCACGCCATATGATATCATACGTATGATGTCATCTTTACATGCCTTAAACGATTGACGGGGGGACTCGGGCTATGAGCAGTCCGAAACGATATCGAATCCACTTCAAAGCTTAGGTTAAGGATTGTGGAATGGGACCCAACCCAACGGTAAAATTTGGAACGGGAATGGCGCATCCCACCGCCAAAACGAATCGGGACAAAATTAACGGGGGATATTTGAAAGACGATATAATATAATATAGAGTATCGATAACTACCCCTCCCATGTTGGGATCGGTTAATAAAAAATATAATTTATAATTTTATCCATCTATGAGTTAATGGTTAAATATTTGTTTATTTACTACAGCTAAAGTTGAAGCTTCTAACTAGCATATATAAACCTAGATAAAATTTCGATATAAAATTTTTTAAACCCTTTACCGGAAAAACTTAATAAGGGTATGATCGTCAAAACCCATCCCGAGTTCGATCCCGGTAGATGAACTTTGGGTAGGGGACGATTATGACTGGGTTGGTTTTGCGCACCGATGCCCCGAACCGAGATAGCGAATAGCAGAGGCGGTCCATAAAGTTCCTGACCTATCATAGATTGCGAATGGAGGTTTTCCGGGTTTTATCATCCTTTCCCATTAATTCGAAACCCCTTCATCGGTGCGGTATCGTCTCAGGCCCACCTCGAATAAATTTAAAAATTTAAGCTACTTGTATTCGATTTTCATCTAGCTTATCCTTGGGAAGTCACCTGAGCATCCGTTCTGATTAATGATGGCCGAGTTCGAATTTTCCAAGTTTCAAATGATCGAGTTAGATTGGTACCTGATTTCAAATAGTTCATACGGGGTTCATCGATGGTAGTTTAAATATGTGGTACGCCCAAAGTATCACCATTAATCGTTTGGATTATTTATCAGGCTTATTTATACAGCTTTTATTAAAGCGCATATCAAAGTTTGATTGGGTGTTTAATCAATTTATTACATTGGGGTTATAATAAATGCTAATGGCATGCTTTATCTGTACTTGGGCAATTGACCTGACCAACCAGTTATTACCCCTTTCAAAGACTTGACACATATATGACAGGGAAACTGGAGTGCAGGAGGTCACTGAGGGGAAAGGCCCAGGACAAAGGTGTGACAACAAGGCCAAGTGACCCAACAAAATGAAGAGATATCCTAAACGTTCATTATTGTGTTTACAAATAAATCTGTGGAACAAAACGCACACCAAACTGGCCACAACCTTCAGGGACATGAGGCCCTGGGAGCTGGGAAGTGTGGCAAAAGATCTAGGGCAAAATGGTAGCAAAATAGGAGGAGGTGGAGCTGGCGGAATAGGTGGTGGAGTAGGTGGAGGGCTCATGTACAACAGTAGGGGCAAACCAGAGCAGAAAATGGACTCCAGCCATCGCAGAACTTTGTAGAGTTTGTTTTTTTGAAAAGATCCAAAATACAGGAAATATGCCCAAAATCCTAAACTTTATTGAAATGATCTGTGTATCTGAGAAAAGCAAAGCCTTTCTCATCTTGAGACTTAATTTATAGGGGGTTGCTTCACAAAGATTCCAGTGTTATTGGAATCTGATATGAGCTACAAATTTATCATTTTTCAACAAAATCAAAACTTTTTGAATTTGGCCAGATTTCATAACCTCATATCTTGTGATTTTTTGGGTGTTAAGTTTGATTCCCACCTGGGCTTTTGCCTCAAAATAAGCACTTTCCTCAGCCCTGGCTGGCAAAGCCAAAACCCATTTTTTGTCAATGACCTTAGATAGGTCATTGGTGACCCTTAGGGGTTCTGGTCTCTGGCCTAAGGGCTTGTTGGACTTGGCTTTAGAAGGGTGTTTAATTCCAGAAAATATGTCACTAGCTGTGACAATATGTGCACCCAAAAACTGGAGTCAGTGTAAATTTAAAACTGCATATAAGCGTCCAAAATTGAGGGTTAAATACTATTTATTTCAAAAGTTATTGAACCTTTATGATATGAACAAGGGCTAAAGTAGTTACAAAAAGTGTAAACGCAGCTAAGAAACCTTTGCCAAATTTAAGGTCCAAAAATGAGGTTTTTTTAAATCATTAAAGGGTTAAGATACGCCTTTTTCAAATAGTAACATGTGTGGGGGTCCATAAGATAATTATTTCTTCAGATAATACCTGGGATGCAGTTAGTACATCATCTTAAGATATGGTTTTGGTTAAAGGCTATAAGGTGAAATACTCAATGGAAAATAAACTATATTATCACCTGTATTTGGCTATAGGGAATGGCACTGAGAAATTGGTTCCCCTAAACTTAAAATGTTTGTTTGATAATAGGGATGAGGCATCTGCAAGGGTTGATGTAGTGGATGGGGTCCTGGAACACTGCCACTGAGCAGTTGGGAAAGGTGGCCAAGGTAAGTTCCCACGAGCAAGTTAACCCTGCTGTGGTAATATCCCTAATCCGTGTGGGGAAAACTCCTGATTAGTAATTTTGGGCTATGGTGAGGATGATAATAGCACCAAGCAAGCGGTACTGCCATCTGGAAAGTGCGTATAAGGATGCAATGGGCTTGTCAAAGTCAGATGAATAGTCCATGGGAAGTTCCCCTTAGTTTTCCATATAAAAAGATTTTCAGTTTACAATCAATACTTGAAATTAATAATCTTATTATAATATTATAACTGATGAAGATGCTTCACATAACTCCATCATTATAAATCTATACATTAACTACTGAGCAAGAGCAGGTCAAGTTCCCCATGGAGTCCAAGACATCTTCACTAGGGTGGGGATATTCTGATGTTCTCAATCCTCAAATTCCTCCTCTTAACCTGGTCCAAGATAGCGATAGATACCATAGAGGTTATCAAAACTTTGTTGCTTTTATTATGTTTCAAATCAAACTCAAACCCTGTTCCGTTGTCAACAACCTTATCACTAAATCTTTATCCAATTAAAAAAGTTTTTGGCGGCATCTGATTTTCCAGATCACCATTTTAAATAGGCTTAGCCAGCCCATCCAAAATGGCAACCTCCGGTTGGTCATAATGCCATTTGCAAGACTTTCCCTTATCATTGACAGATACTGATGTTGGATTTGGTGGTATCCAGCTGTCCAGAGCGCCCACATGAGGATTTCCCTACTTGCCACCATTTTCAATAGTATTGGATCTCATGGCATCTGATTTACCATAATGCCATTTTTAAATCCCCTCCAATTGTAACCCTCCTCTCCAGCCCTGGTCTTTGCACTGGAGAAGAAAGAGCTATGTGGTGGTTTAAGCAATGCCTTGACTGTAACAGTTGGGTTGGCTGGAAAACATTTGGCAGGTATGGCAGGTAGCAATGAAGCTGCCTACATTAAAATAAGCAAATTTTAACAGTAATAAGAACAGTTGTTCTAAAGCGGCTTTTTTGTCAGATTGTCCAACATCATTATATACTTCTTTATCTATTTTTGAAACAGGCTCTTCAGAACCACTTGGACTATATACCCTTTTGTGCACATTGACTTTTTATTCTAAAAACAGAAATTTGGTGCACTTGTTTAATATTAAAATAGATTATTTACTCATTAAAGTTAAATTTTGTAAAAGCAGCTGTATTTATACTAGACCTTTACAAGGCCTTTTGATCCCATGTGTTAAAATGGGACTTGGTTAAAAACTTTTGGATTTAATAATGTACGGCCCACGGCATCTGCCATTGAGTTGGACAAGGTCATGTACCCTTTCAGGTCTAAAAAGGGCTTAAACTTAAATTCCTACCCATTACCCATATTTATGACCTAGGGTATAACCTAGATGGGAGATAGTAGCTCCTACCCCACCCTGCTTCCCTTGTATCTTCCCAAAACCTATTCCACAGCCTAACCTATCCTAGTCTCAGTCTGTAGAGCTTTACATAAGAAAATAACACCTCTATATAGAGATAAGAAATTTCAAAATGCTCTACAAAATAGTCCTTATTCCCCATTTCCAACAAGTGGGTTGATTGGTAGCTGTGCATGGAGAATTTTGGCTTATTGTGAAACCACAGGCTAAAATTCTAATCTACTAAGTCAGATTGGTAACAGATGGTAGCTCAAGCGCCTACCCGCTAACCTGACAATATCAACCCTACACCCAAAGATAGTTACCTCAATTGATTGGCAGATTAGGTATGTTTCAGGGTATCAGAGATAAAATTTGGAATTATTAAATATCAGCCAGTGTAATGGCCTGGTGGCAACTCAAAAAATAGCCCATATGGGCTGGAGTTCAATAGGGCGGCAAATACTCTGCCCAGCCTCTAGTCACCTGTATGGACCCAAGGATCATGCACTTTCTGGTGATACGCCCTTATAGGCATTTCATTTGGTGACAAGTGATCAGTCAAGGTGCGAGGGGTTTTTAGGACCAGTTTAACCTCTAAATTGACTTCTTCTCTTTCTAAGATCTGCAGTTTGTGGATTTTGGTGTATCAATGGCAATAGAATAGCATACACATGATTCTGTACATGGTGTTGGCCAACCTGGGTTTGTAAACTGAAATAATCAAATAGTTTATAATAAAACAAATTTTGAGCAAAATGATAGTTAAATAGGAGTGGCCTATCTGGTGAGGGCTCCAAATGGTGAGAATGTGAAAAGAGGATGACCAGGATCAAGGTAGAGTTCCAGCTTGGGAGCATTGGATAGGGTCCACCAAAAATATAAACTGAACTAAAGAGTTTAAATTAAAGATATAGTTTAGGTGTAGAAGCCTAAACAATCCCAACATGTCCATGGCAAATGAAGATAAACCACCATATTTATATTAAAAAAATATAATATGCCAAAAGTCATCAGTTTGAACCTAACGGTATGCAACCACCATCCTATCATCAAATTTTACAGGAATCAATAAATGCAATCCATTTTGTTACAAGATTTAGGAATTAAGTTAAAGTGAAAGGGTAAGAAATGAGGATCCCTCTTTTCACCAAAATCCAAAATTGTCAAAATATATCTGGAAATATTGGATGTACCAAAACAACCTGAGGTTAGTGTGGAGATATTAGCTAGTGTTACTACTATAACGAATCAATCAAGGAAATCATTAATGTCATTATCAATTTAAAGTTGATAATTTAATAAGATATTTTTAGCTCAGTAAGCCCCCTCTAGCACAACAAAAAACATTGGCACCCTGCAAATGATAAGGCATTGGATCATTTTCTATTACGTATATTCCCTTTCATTTCTCTTTAAAATTTTCAAGATTTATATCATTCTTATATGTAAAATAACAGGTTCATGCTACCAAAAGATGGTGGGAGAGACTATGGCAGAACTTTATGTTCAAATCAAAGAGCGTAGTAGCTTAACCAACGGTCAGAACTCTTCACCTTCACTCCTACCTCAGGTGAAAATCAAATCCCTCCTTCCTCTCTCTTAGTTCTTGAAAAGAAGTTAGAGCGTCAACCTGCATCCTGAAGTCACTGTTAGGGTGTTTAGATACCAGCTCCAATGGCACAGCTTTCCCTTGGCTCACCATAATCCTAGCATATAGAGTCCATCAGCAATTGAGTTATAAGTTCACTGGTAAATGCACAAATTTTATGATAAAACTTAATCAGTTGATAATTTCATCAGATGTATTGATCAGGGATTGGGTTGTTGACCAAGAAGAACACATCAGATTTGTCAATGTATGTGGTGCTGGAATCAGGGTATGTTGTATGCTCACATGTGCGTTTTAGCCCCTGATTTAAACAAAGTTGCAGGAGAAGTTTTATTCTCTACTGGCAAAATAAAAGTTAAAAGGGATTTAAATCACTTATAAGAATAATAAACTACTAAAAATACTTAAAAGCTGAATTTTTTATGGTTTTTATTAAGTTGTGATGAAGGGATTAAAGTGAACTCTATCAATATCTGGAAGCTTAATGTTTAAACTATAGTGAGGTTCAAAGGGAAGTTAATGTAAAGTTTGGATTAGCTTAGTAATGTCCAAATTAGGGAATATGGAGATTTGACCTATTGGATCTCTGGAGACTCGCCTCGCTTTGATGAAACGGCCAATGGAAAGTCAATTGCAGGTAGATTATGTCTGAGGCAATGATTTTATGTATTTTACCCAATCATTGGGCGCGAAAATAGTTTCAACATGCAGAACCCCTTCCAACCCTATAAAAGGAGCTGATCTCTGCAGTTTTGGTTGTACTGAATCTGCTGTAAGAGGGGGAGGGACTTCAGAATGGCTCCCTATATTGGGTCAACAATTCAGCGTAATCCAACTTCTCAAACTCGTTTTATTTGCCCAAATATTAATGGAAGACTTACCCCAATTCAAGGGGTTACACCTGGAACTGACAAGGGTATTTTGGCTGATATTTTATTATCAACCTCCAAATCAAACTTATTAATACATCAGACTTGAAATTGTTTGACGTTGCCCCCTTTAAAAGTGGGAGGGGGAATAAGGTTGTAAGAACCATCCATGCACTCAGTTAATGGTAAGGCCAGAAGCTAGGGACTTAATGGAATATTCATCCCCTCACTTATAGGTGATAATGAAAGGCCCTTCCCATATGGACCCAAGGTTTTCCCTTCTAGGCATGATATGGTGTGAGTTTTTGAGGATTTACTCGTTTATTAAATATAATCCTGCTATTATAGTCAGAAAGAGTTTTGCCAATATATCCTTAATTATGCTATATGCCTTACGGTATTTCCTAACGTTCTGAAGCTCAAAAGCTAAATATTACTTGACTCTTCTGGTCTCTTATGGATATTTTTTACTCTCCAAAATTTTAATTCACCAGACTCAGATAATAAAGACAAGCTCACCTGAACGCTTGTCTACACTTCTTAATATGAAGACCAAATTATTATAAGATGATATAAGATGTAAATATGTTATATGGTAAGATGATTTTATTTTAGGGCCAGGTGCCAAATTTTATACCTCTAGGGCATCTCCTGGCCATACTCAATTATTAGATAAATTTATTAAAGCTATGCCAATCCGCTATGGATTAAGGCAGTGGTTATTAAAAAATTTCCAAGTTATTTTGGCCCTTGAATTAAATTATTTACAATTTTTCAGCCTGATTGGAGGCACTACTACTATCATAATTGGGAAGATTTTTAGGCTTATTTTAGCACCTCAGCAAAGGATATTCGTTTCAAACCTGCCCAATTGTGTTTCATCATACAGCTGAAAAAAATAAAGTAAATGGGGAAAAGAATATATGGAATTCAAATAATGATGCACCCCTAATTGGGATGTCAGCAGGCCTCTCAATAGTACTAGGTACTCCCTATTCATGCCATCCATGTGCAAGCACTATTGTGCCAATTACAATGATTGGCATACATAAAAATTAATACTCATCAATCATATTTGCATCAAATTCAAAAATGCAATTAAGTTTGTGCCATAAATTTACTTGATTCACCAAAGTGGATCCTATAATTGGCCATAATAATATTATATCATAGCTATTATTAGCTAAAATTATCAGGTTATTTAGGCACAATTAAGGTGGTTTTGTAATGAATCTGATTTAACAGAATATGCAGATAAATCGGGAGGACAAAAGGATCAATTAATGGGAGTAATATATCAGCATTGAAGGTTTTTCTCAAAGGGCTTATCTTTTAATCAACCATCAAAATCTAACAGTTTCCTCCACTTCACTAGAATATAAGCCCTGAGTTTTCCAAAAATTTTATCTTTAATGTCTGTAAACAGTACCTCTTTTGCCTACCACAATTTTCGCGCTTCTCTTGATCATGAACAACTTCATTGATTTAATCAATTGGACAGGACTATGTGGATTCATATATTTGTAGGCTCCCTCTGGGTGTACCAATTGGGTCAACTTGTTCCTGTGTCAACGTTAATGACGTCTACTTGGCCTGAGACTATTGTTGAGGAGGAGATTAACCCCGTCATTGAGCATACTTAAGGATTGATGGGTTATGAACTTCAGTCACATTCTTCAAAAATACTTCCAGCAGACACTTTTGGAAGCATTTTTGACCTTCAAGATATAAATTTCTCACTGCAGTCTATATATTGGGATGGTGATCTTCTGGTGGAGTTTAACTTCGCCCTCAACCATTTCCCAATGACTCAAGCAAATAATGCAGTACTGGGCTTGACCAATGATTTGCATCAGGGTCAACTTCTTGACTGAATGAGGGCCAAATATGAACAGCTTTATAACCCTGTTCATCTTTTTCTGGCTGAGGATATGATCATATGATCTCAAGATTTTATCCAAATTGACAGCTTTGTGGAGGAGGTTCTCAGCTCCTGGTCTGCAATGCATGGGAGTAGGCCCAATTTGCTTCTTCCTTGGGTCTAAATACCCATGATGTTCAAAATGTTCATTTCCATTCATCTGTTTGAGCACCTTTTGAGGCTTTACATCAGGATAGTGCAGACGAATATCTCCCAAAAATGGCCTTACTCAGCAACCTTTTGTTTATTGTTCCCAACTGGATACCTTCAGGCCAGTTGTTGCATGTACCCCCCTTATTAAATGATGGAAATCCCAAGTTTATTGTGCCCAACTAGAGAACCCAGAAATATATCAGTACCAGACTGATTTTTTGGCTGACTGTCTTCTCATGGGCATTTGTTTTACACCTGATTGCAGGCTTAATTGGATCACACTTAACGGTTTTGTGCCACACCTAACAACTGTTCACTGTTAAACATCACACAACTAGCATGCAGTGCACCTTGATCAATGCTGCTATGGCCCTTTTTCTTGTTAAAGAACAATTGGATTGGACCAAATTGGCACATGCAGATGAGGAATCTGGTCCCAACTCCTCCCCCTTTGAAGGATAGGAATAAAAACCTTGATAATTAATTAATTTTTACCAATATATTTATTTTTGTAATTTAAAATTTTAGTCATATATATATTTCTTTATTACTATTATATTTAAGTATATATTTGTTAATTATACTTTCTTTTTTATTATTTATTTTTTTATATTTGTTATCTTCCTATAGTTTGTGTATTTTTTATTTTCTTTTCTTATAATTGGCCCACTTTCTAATTCTTTTTAGGAATTTCCATGGACTCAATTATAAACATGGCCTGTTTTAGTTTCTTTTATGGTGTAAACAAACCTTGATGTCACATCGATGAATCCCCCCTTGGGTTGGGACCATCTAGTACTAAAAAAACCTTGATGTCTTCTCAATAATCACAAATGGGCCAACCCAGGTGCAATTTAACTTCTGTAATTAGCCCAATTTGTGCATATTGCAGAATAGTACCTCATCAACAACTTTAAATATGATCAAATCATATCAATCTTTAGATTCCTTTTCATGTCAGGCCTTTTAACAGCTAAACTGTCATGGTAAATCCTGACATTAATGGAATCCCAGAGGTTACATAGATCATCAATCAGATCAAGAGGGTATGTGATGAAGTTAGATCAAAAAATTGCCATTAAATGGATAATTGTAGTGAAAATGTTCTATTAATCATTTAAATCACCTTAGTTACAATGATATTGAGTCAATTAATCGCACCAAACCAAATTTATAATGAGACTGAGATGATTCCCACTGCCTTTGAAAATCATATGCAAGTTGCAATTCCATAAGCTCCAGAAAAGAATTTTGCACTGTTTTAAAATCAATTATGCTTAGATAAGTCCAGAAAGTTGGATGGTATATAAAACCAAGGTATTCATTTAATTAATTTTTGTGGTTAATAAAAATATTCTTTATCTTGAAAACACTATTAAGTTTATTTACTAGAGTATATTAATACCAATCTACCACCCCATCCTATAAGAAACTCCCTTTAAACTTTCCCCTTTAAAACCATATCTTTAGGAAACTCTCATACCAGCTTACCCACCATTACTTATATCTGGACACCTCTAGTGTCCTTGTCATACTGGCTTAAACCCCTTGGTTATGCTAGCTCATGGTTAGCTACCCACAACCAGGTCAGTAGCACACCAGTCCCTGACAAAAACTGTTGCCAAAGGCTTGAGCTTACAGTTTAATTAGGGTTTCTGTAAGCTTCTCGACATATTGAGGATAACTACTTTCACCAAGATCTTCTAGGACCAAATATAGCAGCAATGGTAGGTATGGATGTTCCCCATATAGAATTTGGAAAGGTGAAATATTGGTGGCAGAGTGGTATGATATATTGTAAGAAAACACAGCGATCTCAGAAATGTGCTCCATTCAGATGGTTTGCCTGAGGTTAGCTTCTAGACAATGTTCACAAGCATCCCATTTACACGCTTAACCATTCCATATATCTATGGATGGTAAAGAGCAGAGAGCACACCTCTCACTCTCATCAATAAGTTAAGATTTGTGATAACATTAGCAGTAAAATTGCTTCCATTATTGGTCAAGATAACCTGTGGACAACCATGTTTGTGGATAACATTCTCGAGGATAAAGTTGACTGTCATCTCTGACTTACTTCTTGAATAGCCTTGGCTTCAACTTACTTTGTCAAGTGGTCAATAGCCACACTGATATACTTGGCTTTGGAATTGCTAGTGGGAAGTGGTTTAACAACATGTATGATTATGGTATGCCAATAAAACTTGGGCCAAACGAGCTGGTAAGATGTGCTTTTTCAGAACGGTTTTTCACCTTGGCATTTAGTGCAGCACTCCGGTGTCTCATGGATATCGAAGTGCATTGACTCCCAGTAGTAGTATCTTTCAAGATTATCATTTTTTTTTAGTACTAGATTTCAAGATTATCATTCATTTTCTTAAATCCACCATGTCCTATGGCCTTATGAGCCACCATTATTAGATCTATTAGTGCCAAAAGTCTTGGAAAAATTACCTTTTCCCTTGATTATTTTGTACAATATTCCATTTTTAACCAAAGTATCTTTTTATAAATCCATGAGTTCTAATGCTCCCATGGTATGATTGAAGGCCGTAATCATGACATACTAAAAGTCATGGTATGGTTTGACAGCATGCTGCATGGCAATCTTTACATTAATTTCGTTTATAGCATTAGAACCAAGTAGGACCTGGGTCTCATGGTAGAACCTATCCACAAAGTCTCTTATGGACTCATTCCTCTGGAGTTTGATATTGAGAATATATGTCTTTTATGCTGATAGTTTATCAGGCCCTCTGAATTGTCTTATTATGAAATTTTTGCACCTGAATAGGACCAGTTGTCACCCAGATAGGGAATAACAAGATCAACACTATGGGAATCCAGGCAATGATGTAAGATAAAGAATTTGCATGATTGGATCCTCCTTGCATAGCTTTTTTCAAATAATTTTAGGAACTGTCAGATTCTGTGGTTGACTCAAAAATAAACCCTTTGAAAAACTACATATTGGGATGATTTTCCTCCTAATGCTTAAGCTAATAATCTAATTAAAACCTATTGCAATAACACAGCTCAGGCCAATTATTGCAACATGGATTTAATTATATTATTAAAAGCTCAGTCCATATACCCCCAAACATTTAGGCCAATCTTCTTTACAACTATTCATCTGGGCCAATCAGCTCAACATCAATTCAATCTAATTATTCTATAAGTAGCTCAGGCCAAGTACATTCACACAGTTGGGCCAAACATCACTGCCCAAAACCTTGTCAACTAGTCCCAATTAATTGGGACCAATATTAAGTAATCAGTATACAAAATTGTTCATGACTAACCCGAAGTTAATGTTTAAAAGTCCCATGGACAATCAGACGGATGAAAAACATATAAATTTCCTGCCTCAAGGTGAATTTTATGTCAGTATGCGTAATTGACCTGATAGCATTTGCACATGGACTGCCCAAATGGGAGTACCTAGTGCTATTGAGAGGGCCAGTTGACATCCCAATTAGGGAGTTGTTTTTATCAGCTGTATGACAAAAACATATTTGGAGCTGGTTTTAAAATAATTTTTGTATGTTAATATGCGTAACTGGCATGATAGCACTTGCACATGGACCGCCCAAATGGGAGTACCTAGTACTATCAAGAGAGGCCTGCTGACGGCCTGATTAAGGGTACATCTTTATTTAAATTGACCACAAAATCTCCCAGAATTCATATTTCATCAGCAGTATGACGAAACTAATTTTTAAAACGATCCTAGGACCATTTTGAATGCTCATTGATGTTATTTTCATCCCTGAACTCCTCCCAAATATGAGAGTATTTTGCCACCAATAAACCTAGCAATAGGTCTCAGTCATATCAGTTCAAGGGCCAAACTGAGGTGGAAGACAATTTGTGAGATGCGTGCTTGAATGTGGCCAGGAGATGCCCTAGAGGTATAAATACCAGCGCCTGGCCTAATAAATAATTATCTAATAAATTAATCTTATATAAAGATTTGTTTTATGTACTATTCTTTCTTATTTGTATCCCAAGTCACATTTGGAGAGTGTTGGCAAGCTGGGATCTCAGGATCTACAGCTTGTAACTTTTCCTTCCTCAGTTAAAGTTCTTAATCATGGAGGGAAATTAAACCCAATATCAGCCAGAAAAGTCAGAGCAATTTGAGGGTGCCTAGTGAGTTTCCAAACGGTCAAAATACCATAAGCCACAGGAAAAATCAAGGATCATTGGGCCAAACTTCAGCCCAATTATGTGTGCAGGTATATAATAATCAAGCGAGAAATCCTCAGAATTTCGCAGAAACAAATGTACGTTTCCTTCTATGTCAAAGGCAAGTTCTAGGGCTTAAAGTCATTGTGCCCAGAATTGGTCAGAGGAGTTACACTTCGTCTAGAGTTCAAACGTCTTGGGGAATCTTCTATTAGAATTGGTCCATGTTTTTGACGAGTGTCATCTGGAGTTGGAATGGAAGCAAAAATTTTGGGCATTGAACGAACATCTGAAATATCTGTTTCAGCATCAATCTCGACCCCTGAAGATTTTGATTTGTGGAATTGTTCCAAACTTCCCAATTTGGACTCCTGAATTTGGGCCTTATGTAGTTTCCCCAGTTGTTTCCTGTCCAAATACTTTAAAGTTTTCTGATCTCCCCCTTGAGGACTGATTGAAAGGTTGCAATTTTTCTCCTTTAGGGCATCAACTTTCTTTTAAAGACTCTCACATTCATTCTAAAAATAATTTGAGAAACCAGTATATGCCTCACATCTTCAGTCATTTAAGCAACACAGTCATTTGTTTCTGATAACTGGGCTTAGAGATCTTGTTTTTCCTTAGTAAGTTTGACATTCTTGGATTGAAAAGATATAAATGTTGACTGAAGTTTCAAGAATTCTTCATGAATTTGAGCGAAATCCTTATCATAATTCAGCCCTACTGGCATGGCGGCCAGATCTTCAATGCTTTTTTGTAATATGCCTAACTCAGTTTAGGCATATTCATCAAGATGAACATGCATTGTTTTCAATTCCAGATAATTTCTTCAAGCAGAAGTGACATCTTCAGTCAAAAATTTGGTATGAGAAGACATAAATTCAGAGTAGTTTTCCAATTCCTGGAAGCATTTATTAATATTATGGACCCACTCAATGGTCAATCCATGTAAAGAGAAGACCTTGGCTGCAATCTTCAGAACCTTTTCATTTAGTTGTTCTTATAAAGTATTTAATCTTCTGTGGGCATCTTTGACCTGCTCCATATTGTTGGCAATGGCCTTTCTAACTTTGTTGAAGCTGTAACTCAGCTTATCCAGTATTTTAGATTGGGAAGATCGTTCTTACTCTTAAACTATGTATATCTCCACAAGCTCTAGATTCTGCTGAGCCAGAATCCTTTGGGTGTGCTTATAGGAGGGCTGTACAAAGCTGTCCAAGAACTCGTTGGTAGCTTGTGTACAATTGAGGCGTCTGGACAGAGTTGTTATTGTTGCCTCTCAGTAATTTATAAAAATCTCCATTTTGAAAACCTGATTTTTAAGTAATAAAACATACCAAAAGATGGGTCCACCTGCGATGTACTGATCCTATACCCATGAAAGAGGGTCTCCATCATTTTCCTTTACACTGTCTGAGGTAAACTCAATAGGGCCTGTTGAGTCCACATGCCCTCCTCCCACCGTGATGAGATCTAAGGAATATGAATTACTATCATCAAAGATTTGGCGAGACCATCTAGTACTAAAAAAAGATTTGGCGAGCAGCGTTGAAGTACTCAGTGATTTCTAGGTCACTGGTTTCTATATCATTTTCGTCATATCTTCTGGCAGCTTCTGCTTGGTATTTGGATGGATTATTCTTATTAAAAGTACAATTTGGATTTTAGTGAGCACCACTTGTGAGTTTTTGAGGATTTACATGGTTATTAAATATAATCCTGCTTTGATAGTCATGAAGAGTTTTGGATAATATATCCTCAATTACGCTATAAATAATGGTATTTCCTAACCGTTCTGAAGCTCAAAAGCTAAACAATATTACTTGACTCTTCTGGTCTCTTCTGGATATTTTTTCCCTCTCTAGTCAGAAACTCTCCAGACTCAGGTAATAATGACAAGCTCCCCTGAACGCTTGTCTACACTTCTTAATAAGAAGATTGAATTATTATAAGATAATATAAGATGTAAATATGTTATATGGTAAGATGATTTTATTTTAGGGCCAGGCGCCGAATTTTCTACCTTAGGGTATCTCCTGGCCATACTCGATTATTAGATAAATTCATTAAAGCTATACCAATCTGCTATAGATTATGGCAGTGGTTATTAAAAAATTCCCAATTTATTCTGGCCCTTGAATTAACTTATTTACAATTTTCAGCCTGATTGGAGGCACTACTACTCTCATAATTGGGAAGATTTTTAGGCTTATTTTAGCACCTCAGAAAAGTATATTCGTTTCAAACCTGCCCAATTATGTTTCGTCATACAGCTAACAAAATATAATAATTGGGGGAAAATAATATATGAAATTCAATCAGGATGCACCCCTAATTTGGATGTCAGCAGGCCTCTCAATAGTAATAGGTACTCCCTATTCATGCCGTCCATGTGCAAGGACTATCATG
Organism: Massospora cicadina; assembly: GCA_022478985.1. Taxonomy (NCBI): domain Eukaryota; kingdom Fungi; phylum Entomophthoromycota; class Entomophthoromycetes; order Entomophthorales; family Entomophthoraceae; genus Massospora; species Massospora cicadina. The sequence continues at coordinate 15,722 of JAKSZP010008774.1, forward strand.
TCAATTACAATGATTGACATACATAAAAATTACTACTCATAAATCGTATTTGATTAAATTGAAAATGCAATTAAGTTTGTGCTGTAAACCCACTTGATTCATCCAAGTGGGTCCCATAATTGGCCATAATATTATTACATCATAGCTATTATTAGCTAAGAAAGTCAGGTTGTTTAGGCACAATTAAGGTGGTTTTGTGATGAATCTGATTTAACAGAATGTACAGATTAATCAGGAAGGACAAAAGGATCCATCATTGGGAGTAATTTATCAGCACTCTTGTTTTTTCTTAAAGGGTTTATTTTTGAGTCAACTATCAAAATCAAACATATAGTTGTGGTAGTAGAGTACCAGGTCTGACACTTGGAAGGAAGGGTTGGTAGCTGGAGCTCATTAGTCACTTGGATTCTATTTATTGACATTTTTTTGCTAAATTTTCTCATCGCCTCATACTGTGACTGGATGATTTTCTGTGCTGACTTCTTCATGGCTTGATCCAGATCAGTCCTAGCGAAGAAAACATCTTTGGCTATCAAAGCAGGCACCCCAGGTTCTCTCCCTATAACACATGGAAAGGGGACAACTTGAGAGTGCAATTGTAGCTAATAAGGTAAGCCATGAGTGCACTGGGTAAGTAAAGATCCAGTGGAGAGGGTCTGAATCTGCCATTTTGTGGGGTATTGAGACCATGGTTCCATTAATTCTTTCTACAGCACCATTTGTGGATGAGCTATAGAGGGCCAAGAAGAGTTGTTGAGCTCCCATGGAGGGGGCGAGGAGCTTTACCACTTGGGAGGTAAAATATTTCCATTGTCATATAGGAGGACCTGGGGCACCCATGCTGGGTGAAGATGTACTGTTGTAAGAAGTTGTCCGTGGCTTTAGCAGTCTGAGCGGGGAGAGCAACAGCTTCAATTAATTTGGTGAAATGATTAATTCTGACCAAGATGTAGAAATTGGCACCTGTAGTTGGAGAAAGAGGACTTACTACATCCAAACTTGTGGTGTGAAAAGGTTTTTGGGGTGTAGCAGGTTGATACTGATATCCAGGTCTTGAAGCTGGAATTTTTTACAGGTCAGGCAGGCACCTAAGACTTCAGTTATGGTTTCCATGATGCCTTTTAGTAGACCGCTCATTTACCCACTCATAGGTTTTGCATACTCCTCTATGCCCCATGATAGTGTGAGACTCTAATATGACAGGTACTCGCTCTGACGGCCAAAGATAGGGCAACCAAATTACTCCTACTTTTTTTAATTTTCTGCTCTTGACCTTTGTGCTTTGCAAAAGTGCCATGCTAGTTTCTTATGTACTGGTTCATCTTCATCCGTCCACACATCAGGAGTCATTAGGAGGTCATGCAAACTCTCTGCTTTGCTATTATCAAGATGAAGGACAGGCAGCCGTGTCAACCCATCAACTTTAATATGGCATGTCTCAGCTCGATGCTCATTGGTCATAATGTAGTAATGGAGCTTAAGAGCACAGCAACCCAACCGCCCAGTGTGAACTTTTATATTTTGTAACAACTTTAAAGAGGCGTGGTCAGTAACCACTTTAAGTGAATTTCCATATAGAAAAGGGTGGTAGTATTTGACAGCGAGCAGGACAGCCAAGCATTCTTCTCAGTGACGCTTTTAGTTGCGCTCAGCCTTTGAAAACATTTTGCTGAATTAGGACACAAGATGATCGACTCCATGCTCATCCAACTGAGCCAAGGTAGCTCCAACGGCATATTCAGAGACATCTATGAACAACATGAAGGGCTTGCCATAGTCAGCGTGATGGAGGGTTGTCCTTTATTGCAGCAACTCCTTCAGGGTCTCAAACGCGGCTTTTTTGTTCAGCATCCCAATGGAAAGGAGTGCTTTTAGCCAAGAGACGGATGAGGGGTTCGCTGATCTGAGAGAATTTTGGGATAAATTGATGGTAATATTAATTATGCTCAAGAATACCTGAATGTCACGAAAGGTTTCGGGCGCAGGCATCTTGGATATTGCTTCAACTTTATTTTATAGAGTTTGTATCCCATCTTGTGAGATGGCGTGCCTGAGAAAATTGAACTTCTTCTGGAAAAAAGTACACTAGGAGGGCTTTAGTTTAACGTTAGATGCCTGCAAGCGTGGAACACTTCCTTTAGGTGTGTGAGATTCTCGTTGAACGCCTTGGAGAATATTGTGATGTCATCAAGGTAGACGATCACACAGCTCAGCTAAAGGTCCTGGATAATGTGATCCATTGCTTGCTGAAAAGTAGCAGGCGCAATACACAACCCCTGAGATAGCTGAGTGGGTTGAGAAAAACCCTCGCTGTAGACAAGGAGCACTTCTCCTGATCCTGTGAAGAAAATTCCATCTACAAGTGCCCGCTAGCCAAGTCCATAGTGGAGAAGAATTTAAAACCCAGAGAGTTGGGCCAGAGCGTCATCAATACGATGGATAGGGTAGCTATCCTTCTTAATGAGGTTGTTCATCTTACAGTAGGTCATAACTACCTGATGACCTCCATTTTTCTTCTTTATGAGTAGAAGAGGGGACAACCAAGGACTTTGTGAGGGCACCAGCAACCCAGCATCCAGCAATCGTTTAAGCTCCATCTGCACCTTTAACTCCTCAACTTTTGATTTGCGGTAGGTTTGGATTGGATGGGTTGAGCCTCCCCAACATCAAATGTATGTGCCCAACCCTTCATCTTCCCATAGCCAGTGTCAAATCTGGAGAAAATGTCGATGTAAACCTCGAGCAGGGATGTGGACTTTATCCATCTCAGCTGGGGTTAGTTCATCGGAGATATGAATGGAAGGTATGGTAAATAAAGTCTTTTCAGCGGGTAAGCCCATCCGTCATAAACCCAATACACTGACTAGCTTTATCTCCTCAAGGGGAATCAGCATGCATCTTCTAATCTCCTGATGCTTTTTTACAATCATATCCTTCTTGGTGAGATTCCCTAGCAGGAGGTTGATTAGTCATTGATAGGCGGGGTCTAGCACGCCTAGAAAAAACTCTGGGCTCCAAAGAACTCACTACATCAATGCTAATTAGGGGAAGTAGGCAGTTGTGTGGGATTTGAACGTTAATTTTCTGTTTCAATTACTCTTTGTTCACCAGCATTGATGACCACCTCAACAGAAGCATAGGAAGGGATACCTTATAGAGCGTTCAACAATTGAGGCAACATTTTTGTATGCGTCCTGATGTGTTGTAATATAAAATGAAGTGGAAGAGTGATACTCAACTGTGCAAGCATAATCCTTTTTATTAATATCCTCATTAGTCAAGATCAGTGGAATCTCATAGTTAAGTAGGGAGAGATAACCCTGATTTAAGTCAATAATCCCTTCATACTTGAGCATGACTGGGTACCAATGAGTAAATCATAGGTGCTGTTAGTTAGGTCCACCGCTGGAGCTGACAAGATGAGCTTCCCAAAAATGGTAGCAATGAAAAGTAGGACCCGATGGCGCAGGTATTGTTTGGGCCTGCAGTCCCAAATTCTTAAGTGTAGTTGAGGTTGGGGGTCAGTTTAATTTTTAATGAATTTTGATGGCACAACTTTTACTGAGGACTCAGTGTCCATTACAGCCTTAACCAGTACTCCATTGTCAGTGACCTCCAATTTGGTTAAGGCTCCACTCAAGTTGGGGGAAAGAGCGAAGACCTCCTTTAAACGGAGAGTAGAGAAAAGTCGTTTAGCATTCTCAGGGTATTTCTTCTGGATAGACTTCAGGGTATGGACACACTGGTTTGGTCAGATCAAGATGGCAATAAAGCTGGTCAGCGTCACTGGCAGTGTCAATGACCTCAAAACCCCTTAACACTTGGCGGAAATAAGTTTGGCGGGGGACTTTAGACATTTCCACTCTATCAGGGTTCAACCTGTCAGGTATCTCCACTTCACCAGGGGATCCTTATACATAGTGACTGACATCTTTACAATCCCCTTTAGACTCGTCATCAGAGGAATTCTCAATGCACGTCAAGGATTCCATCAGTTGGTAGGTAAGTTCAGGGCTTTCCTTGTTGCAAGGGAGGTCTTTGGGGCGCTCAATTATCTGGGTAACTTTTTTAGCGGAGCTGTAATTGTAACAGCTCTACATTTAGCCTTTGATGCAAAGGATTTGGGCTGCCCATGGCTAAAGGCTTTGAGCTAGAGATGGCTGGAGGAGATGCCAAGGGGGATAGAGATATTAAATTAAATTTATTTGGGGAAGGCCGACCAGGGGATGGACACTTTCAATAAGACACAAAGAAAACGAAACTCCAGCTAAAGGAGGGCACCCCAGAGAAGCTAAAGCTATCTCCTGTTGCCAGCGGGAACGCCAATGTAGGGAGGGGGGTCACATGTGTAGGGGCAGGCGCCACTATTGAGCACGTATGTAGGAAGGGGTCTGAATTGATGAGCCAAACTGGGAACCAGGATGAGACCAACTGGTGGCGACGTGGTGGGAGTTACCCAAACATCCACACTTGAAAGTGGTCTACTAAGTGCACCCAGAACCGGCGTACAGCTTTTTGGAGGGCGGGGGTGGATCCTGAGATGGCATACAAGACAATCATGTGGATAATTCACATGGCGATTGCGACCACCAGGGTATGAAGGGAGGGTGGAAGAGGGGAGGCCATGGATAAAGCAAACATGCCCTTAGACAGACTGAAGGGCTGTGCCTGATCCTGGCAAAGTAGACGTTGCACCTCTCGCCATATTGCTTTAGATGGAGGGCACTTTTCCAGGCGGTGAAACAGCATTCCATATGGTCACACTTGACACAGGATGAGTGCAAAGCGTTAGAGCGTTTGGCAGTATGGTATACCCATATTAAGCATCGCCACACATGGGAACGAATATGTGGCTGCAGAAGAGAGTGATGAGCGTACTTACAAATGGCTTTCTGGGTATCAAGGGGGTAGGGGATGTCCATCATGTTCAGGTAGTCCACCCTGGACAAGGTATGGGGCTGCATGGGTATCACTCCGTTCAGAATGGGAAGTCCCTGTACCTCCTGGGTGAACTGAGGAGAGGGACGCCCCTTCTGGGAGATGTGTCTACAAATGCGAATCCTCCACTCAGCGCTATGCATGGAGAGGATGATCCTTTTGAAGTGGGGTGACGTCCCAATTGGTCCTGCTGCCGAAGGGTGTGAGGCAAGGTATTTTAACAGGGAGTGTGGGTGGGACGGATTGTTGAGGCCCAGGGCACGGGAGAAGTTGGAGTGGGCCATGTGGGACCAGTGCTGGGATGAAATTGTAGGGTTATTAAAGGCAGCGATCCAGGTGCCAAGTATTTTGGTAGCATGGGCCTTAAAGTCGAGTAGGCCCATACCACCACTATGGCAAGGGCCAAACATGACATCCAGGCGCACCGGTGGTGGGCGGCCCAACCAAAGCCACCCTTGCAGAAGGGAGTATAGTGATTTGAAGAAACTTGGGGAAAAAGCAAAGGCGTGGACCCCAAACCAAAATTTAGAAAGGAGCATAGAGTTGGCTAGTACTACCCTGCTTATAAGGGAAGTCTGACGGGATCTGAGGGAAGCTATGCGTTTTGTCACATTGTCTAGTATATGGCTTTCCATCACCAATGAGGCGTACCCACCTGCCTCCAGCCGCACCCCCAAATGGCGGACAGGGCCAACGGTGGGACTTGGTACAAAGGGGAGCACAAGCAGGGCGGTGTGGGGTGTGCAAGGCAAGCTAACTCATGCGCTAGCTGACGAGGCGGATAGGAAACAGGGCGCTGGGGCCCAGCGGGCTTGATACCGACCAAGGAGAATAATTTTAGTTTTGGAGGCGTTGAGTGCAGCATTACTTACCCTGGAGTAAGCCTGGATAGTTTATTCAAGCGTGCATGCATTATGATTGTTAGACACCCCATCCACACAATCATCAGCAAATGCCAACATCTTGACAGGGGATTGGCCTTGCACATGGACCCCAGTAAGGCGGGTGTTCACATTGCGAAGAAGTGTGTCAAGGCTGAAGTTATACAAGAGTGGGCTATGTGGGTCCCCTTGGCGCAGTCCCCTTTGAGGGCGGACTACATCTGTGAGAAAGCCAGGGCCACGCACAGCCATTGTGGCGGATTCCGTTAGCAACATCACCCAATTGATGAAGCAAGGGGGTAGGCGGAACTTGTGGAGGCAGGCTCTTAGGTACTCCCAGTTGACTCTATCATAGGCCTTCTGCTGGTCTAAAAATACAAGTGCTCCAGAAGCCGTAGACTGGCAGACCTTGGCTGCAGTGTGTATATTGTCCCAGATTGACCTTTTGGGTATAAAACCAAATTGTTCAAGGAAGATGATGGGATTTTTGCCTATATTCCCAGCCTGCTAGATTACCTGGTATCGCTAGGGGAAATTTTCTAAGGCGAAGTGAATCAGAAATCAGTTGGCCTGAGTTTTGGAGGAACTACATTTGGGGGATTTTGAGATATTCGCCTGGTTGTATCCATTGGGGATTGATCCGGATGAATACTTAAGATCTCATTGTGCAGAATTGCTGACGAAATAGGGGCATCTGATAGTGATTAACTATCAGGTATACCAATTGGTATTGGTCGGGTTTCATCACTGACTGATTGGGAATGATAGCAAGTTGTGAGGCGAGTGATGCTGCCTGCAACTAGCAAATCGATTGATTGGTGAGTGACCTGCCATAATGGGTAATAAGTCCCATTACCTAAGCAGGTTGCTAGCCAATTATGGTTGGTTCGCTTGGATTATAAAAAACGTTAGGGACACGTTTTCTGACTTTTTACGTTTGAGGTCTTAAGATGTCCAATGACAGAATCCTAGCCAGGATGGGGAAGACCATTGCTGCTGAGACGAGGATGGGTGATTCAATGGCAATGGCTGCCATTTCATTGAAGAGGTGTCAACTGAGGGTTAGACAGCCGAATCCCTCACTATGTAATTCCCTAAGATTTGCTATAATAAAAAAACCTAGTTTTAAGATAACAAGTACTTTTACAGTAATATTATCAA
>JAKSZP010008775.1:0-22649 GCA_022478985.1 Massospora cicadina
CCTGGTGGATACAGGGGCCAATGAAAACTATGTGGAGTGCGACTTAGCAGAACGTTTGAAGTTAAAGATGAAGAGGGGACCAGAGGTGGTGTATGCCGATGTGTCAAGAAAAGCTCCATCATGGCATTTAGATCCCTTAGTAGTCATTTGGCAGGACCCATTTTGGTTAAAAGAGGGTTTCTGTGCAATCAGGAATCTGGCACATCCTGTGATACTAAGGATGCGATGGTGGCACCATTTCTAGCCCTGGATTGATTTGCTGCATAAGATGATTACCTTGACACCGCAGATTGGGCCTCTGATGAGGTGGAAGATGGAGGTTGGGAGTGATGTTCCGAGTGGTTGCAGTAGCTTGGGTGGGATGCAGGAAGTAAAGTTACCAGCTGAATATAGCGACTTTGTTGATGTATTTGGTCCTCTTGGAGACTCGCCTTAATCCCCTATGGGTTCTTTTGCATTTTTTTTATTCCAGTTCAAGGAGGGGATGGAGCTTCCCAGGGGGCTCTGGTATATGCTCTTAACGAATGGGCCAGAGAAGCGTAAGAGGGCCATGTGAAATCAATGATGGACAAAGGATTAATTTAGCCCTTTATGTCTCCAGTTGTATCTCCTGTATTACTGGTGCCAAAAGTGAGTGGCGAATTATGCCCACGCTAGATTTCTGACGTATGAACATGGTCACTGATCCTGATCCTTATCTGATGCCCTTGCTGGAGGATATTCTCCCAATGGTCACTGGATGCACAGTGTTTACAAAACTTGATCTCGTGGATGCATTTAATCAGGTACTAGTGAGACCAGAGCATCAGCAATACACAGCGTTTAAGTGCCGCCTGAGGGTGTTTCAGTATCGCGTAATGCTTTTTGGGCTTAGTAATGCTCTGGTGGTGTTCCAACTGATGTCGACCATGTCCTTGGGGGAATGATCAGTTGATGCTGTGCTGCCTATATGGATGATATCTAAGGTTTTTTGTGGACCCGAGAGGATCATGTCCAAGATGTCTGGGAAGTTCTGGGGGCAATTGGCCAGATGGGTTTGAGATTGAAACCTTCCAAGTGCAAGTTCAACTGAAGTTCAGTAACGTTCCTAGGCAACGTGGTTTTCCAGAATGGATTGGGAGTATGTCCAGATAAACTGAGTGTGGTGCGGGCATGGAAGGCCTTTATGGATTAGACAGGTGTGCTGAGTTTTTTGGGAACATTGAACTTCCTTCATCACCTTGTGAAAAATCTTTCCCAAATGGCCTTACCTCTCACTCGTCTAACACAGGACGTCCCATTCATATGGGGAAGGATGGAGGAACAGGCTTTTTAATTACTGAAGAGTAAGTTACTTACCACGCCTGTACTGGCCCATCTGGACCCTGGGAGGCCATTCGTGGTGGAAACAGATGCCTCAAATTATGCTGTAGGGGCAATATTGCTTCAGGAAGGGGAAAACGGTTTGGAACACCCTGTGTGTTACTTTAGCTTTAAGATGCTTCTCACGGAGACAAACTACCTAATATACAATAAGGAATTGTTGGCAGTGATGGTGGCCTTGCAGGAATGGCAGCATCACCTACTCTATGCCTGACATCCTTTTGTTATTCGGACAGATCACAAAGCGTTGGAGTACTATTATGAACCCAGAAAGATGAACCAGCGGCAGGCCAGATGGCATGTGGAGCTAGTCCGTTATGACTTCCAGGTGGAGTACAGGCCAGGAGCGTCAAATGTCCTGGCAGATTGGTTGAGTCGAGATGGGGGCTTCATGTATGAAAAGGAGGAATTGGAGGAGTTTAATACAGCTATGATGTTCTGACTGGACCAATTTGCGATGATTGAGGATAAAGAAAGTGAGTTGGGGGAGGAAGTCCACTGGAAGCAGGGGAAATCAGAATTCACCCAGCAGCTGAAAGCCAAGATGATGGAGGGACAGCTGCACAGGCGCCATGAGGCTTTCATGAAGAGGGGTGGGGTGCTATACCACAATTCTCGCATATGGGTCCCCAACCCATCACTACAATGGGAGGTAATTCGGGCTTCCCATGATCATCCATTGGCGGGTCACCAAAGAGTGGAGAAAATGATAGAGTTGGTGCAACAGGAGTTTTTGTGGCCAGGTATGTGTAAAGGATGCCAGGAAGTTTGTGTGGGGGTGCTTGGTATGCATGAGGGCGAAGCCCTCAAGAAAACTACCATCAGGTAAATTAAATCCACTGCTGATACCATGAGCCCCTTGGAGCTCAATTAGCATCAATTTCATAATGAGTCTCCCAAAAGTGCAGGGAAAGGATGCGGTTATGGTTGTCGTAGATAGACTTACCAAATATGTTGAGTTCTTCCCATGCACCGGGAGTTTTTTGGCAAAGGATGCGGTGAGGATTTTCATTGATGAGGTGTTCTCCCGGCATGGCTTACCTGAGGGAATCATTTCAGACTGTGGTCACAATTTGTTTCAAACTTCTGGTTGAGTTTGCTGGGGAATTTGGAGATCAGGCCTGGATGGTCCTCAGTGTACCATCCTCAATCCAATGGACAAATGGAGAGGGTGAATCAGATACTTGAACAGTATCTCTAGTGTTATGTGTCCAATCAGCAGGATGACTGGGTTTTGTGGGTTTGGATGGCCCAGTTCGCTTACAACAATCATTCTCAGTCTTCAACGGGAATGTTGCCATTTTTTCAAATCATGGTCTCAATCCCAGATCGAATGGGGATCCATGGGCGGAGTGTTTCAGGGGGTGGATGAGATGGCGCGTACAATGTCAGATATTAGGGTGAAGTTATGGGTGAATCTGGAGCAGGCAGTGACTCAGAAGAAGCGACAGGCAGATCAACAAAGGGCGCCATATCCAACGTTTGAGCCTGGGAACTGGGTATTGGTGGTGGCTAAGAATTATGCTCTCTCTGTTAAGAGTTGTAAGCTGGGACTGAAGTTTTAGGGCCCATACAAGTTTGTCCAAGCCATAAATTGGGTAGCCTTTGAGTAAAGTTTACTAATAGGTTCCAGGGCCCATCCGCTGATTCACACTTCCCAGCTACAAGCATTCAAGGGAATAGGTCTGGAGCGTCCAGGCTGATAAACCATAGGGAAGGGGATGTGCCATAAAATGAGGTGGAACGGATATTGGATGTGAGATGGGTGAGGGGCCAGCAGCAACTGCTGGTGAAGTGGAAATGCTATCCGTTGGAGGAGGCGACGTGGCAGATGAAGGAGGACTATGCACGATGCCCATAGAAGATACAGGAGTTATGGTCTTTACAGGGGGGTGATGTAACAGATCAGGAGGCACCTTATCTGTACATTGCTTCAGATTGGGTGGCGTTCAATATGAACATGGCTTAATCCTAAGAGCCTCAAACTCATGAAAGTCAGAGATGAGAAAATTCGCCAATCCAAACCCAAATTGCATCCATGGAATGACCTTGGGCTTATGCATGGCGTGGATGGTGATCTGGTGGGATAAATCTTTGCAAACAATGTGCTGGATGGTGCTCAAAAGAGCTTAGCTGAGGAGGAGCTTATTCCATATTTGCAGAGCGCTATTTAGGGGAGGATGTCATGGCCCTGAAGGGCAGTTGCGTCTTCTATGAAAACCATGGGTAAATTTGACCGAAGGAAAATTTGCTTGCTAATAGGAAATTATTATTTATTAAAATTATTAAGAAATTTGGATTGAAATCATGAGCTCAACCAGTGAGCTCAGTGTGGCGTTGGCCTCGTTCTTGGCCCTTTCATGGTCCCAGACCTTGCTGTTGATGTGCAGCGTCATGGGAACAGTGGTGCGAGAATATGTGGCAATAATGAGGCATGGCAGTAGGGTTTAGGGGTGGGTTTCTGCAGGCCTGTCCCTAGTGTGATCAGTAATGTGGCTCTTACTGCCCAATTCTTTCATTCCATATTGGCGCGAACCTGCCCGTTACAGGCTGCTCCCAGGGACCCTCATTTTATAAGGGGAGGCGTGGTACACCTGTACCCCTACCCTCTTAAGCGCAAGGAGAGACTAGTTCTAGTAAAAACTTAATCAGGGTTTGAGGCGGCGGCCTGTGTGGTTTGTTATCCATTCCCCAACAGCTGTTGGAGAGGCCCATGGGAGCCCTAGCAAGGCCGCTAAACCCTGGCGTAAGGCTGGACCCCACTGAGGCATTGGAACCATATCCCAGCAAATGATGGGCTTAGGGAACACGTCAGTATTGAAGTGGCATAGGACCTAGCTTCCAAAAAACCTAGGCCCCCTTCACTGCGGTGCTGGGATACTAGTGTCAAAGCTGTGAGTGGGTTGTATGATCCCATATCCAGCAGCGGAGTATCACATGAAACCTTAATTAGAAACTGTCCGTAAAGGGGCAGAATGAGAGAGGAAACATACCTTTGATAGCAGAAAAACATTTGCCATCAGGGCGCGTCCCTGAGGGGTGATAAGACGGTGGTTCCAGCTGGCTCACGTGAGTTTATTGCATCCACCAAGAAGTCCTCATTATCCTTGATTGTGACCCATTGTGGTGAGGTGAGGACACCTAGGTGCCTAAAAGTGCCCCAGGTAGGTTCCAGACCAGTAGGCGGAGGAAACTATTGGGTACCAACTTGCACTATAATGGTTTTAGAATTGTTAACTTTTGCATTGGATGCCTTGGAGTAGTGATCCAGGGCCTCCATGGACTTGTCTAGGTCTTTTTTACAACCAACTGCCACCGCTGTGTCATCAGTAAAGGCTATGGTGCGGGTGGGAGGTATCCTAGGAACCTTAATACCTACCATTCATTCCTGGAGTAGGGCCAGAAGAGGATCCAAAGCTATGGTAGACAAGATTGGGCTCAGTGGATCCCTTGACGGAGACCCTGTTCAACCATCACCGCTGCTGTAAAGCAATTGGGGACAATACCTTAGTGTGAAGCTGGGTGTAAAGCGCTGATAGCCATGTCCTAAATTGAGGTGGGATGTGGAGACAGGTTAGGGAGGTATCAGGGTACTTCCAATTCGCCAGATCATATGCTTTTTCCGTATCCAGAAGCACCACAAAACCATGTGTTTGATACGAGTTAGCTGAAAGGGTTTCCAGAAGCTCATTGTAATTGTTCCAAAGCGATCTCCCTGGGATAAAGCCATGATGAGCTGGGTTGAGGCATGGTGCTGTCCACTTAGTCATGCGGTTTGCTGAAGTTTAGTAAGTAGCTTGTGGTCTGTGTTCAATAGTGATATTTGTCACCAGTTGGTAAGGTCCTCATGGCTTGCTTTCTTATGGATAAAGGTCATAATTGAACCTCTCGAGTCAATAAGTACTCCCTCTACTGCCAAGAGGGTCGAGAAGAGGGGCTGGAGGGCCTTTGTAATTGTGATGGGATCCACTAGATTTCACTTCAAATGGGATACCATCTGGGCTGGGGACTTCAGGTGCGGGCTGTGGAGTAGAATATCCATTACTTCTTGCTGCGTGATTGGTGCAAGAAGTTCAGCATCTGCTGAGCAAATTAACCATTGGTTCTGGAGCCACTTTAATAAATTTCTGAACTTCCTCTAGGTTCACCCATGAAGCCTTGAAGAGGGCTGAATAGTAATGATGGAACTCACTGGTGATCTACTCCTTGTTTGTGGTGATGGTGGTCCCCACCCTAAGGGTTGCCATCTCCTGATCCTTTGAGCGAGCCTTTTGTTTCTGGTAGAAGAAACGGGTGGGGCGTTCTCACTGGGTGTAGTAACGTGATGATGTTAAGTTTGCTTCCCGTTTCTCTTGTTCAGTAAGTTCCCGCTGATACATCTCTTGGGCCACTTCTCACGCCTCCAACCATTGAGAGGAAGGTGTCAGTTGGCAATTCCTTTCTAGGTGTATTTATTCTAGCTTCATCCCACTGACTTTAGCCTGAGCTGCTATCATTTGATCCTTAGCACAGTTGTATGCTACCTTTAAAATCCTTGTTTTTTATCTGCCCATTTTTCTTGCAACATTCACAAATGAGGGGAGTCCAGGTTTTCTAGCTCACAAATGGCCACAACTATCTTCTCCTTTGCAAACTGGTTGTTCATGAGCCCTGGAGCAATCCTTTGCACAAACCTCCTTGAGGGTCTGAGGATGGTTGTCTGGATCAGTGAGTGATTTGTGGTCAACTTTAGTGTTATCTTGGGTTAGGGGAGAGGAACTTTGACCCACCAGCAAGGGGCCCACTAGGGCCATATCAATCTTTGAAGCTGATATAAATCTGCAAACTGCATCTTGGATCTGAGACAAACAGCCAAGGCCAGATGCTGATGGGGAAAGAGCATCTGTGAATCCACTTGACCTGAGGAAATCCTGAAGCCGAGCAGTACCTCGTCTGTCTTGTGTTGAGGGAGGAATTGTGTCCTGCACCTGACTTAATATTGTATTGAAATCACCCATATGACTGTGTGAGTGAGAGTTATAGTAGAGAAAGTTACTCCAAAATCCAGTCCTGCTCCAGGCCTGCATTTGGCAGGTATATGCTTGCAGCAAAGAAGGAAAACTTAGGGGTAGATAATTTAACTAAGATAAGGCGATCATCAAGGTATTTCTAAAATTGGTGGGTTTTTACCCAGAGGTTGAGAGTAATAAAACTACATAGTTTGTCCAACAAGAGTTACCTCCAAATTGGTCATTCCGTGCTTTTATTTCAGAGGGGGGGGACATGGGTCACCTGGACGGCTGCAATATCCACATGAGTCAACCTGAAGTTTTGGAGAAGGCGGGCTCTCCATTTATAATCCCACAGCCCATTAAAGTTAATGGACTGCAGGGTCAGGGTGCCCCTATGGGCCTCATAGCTGTCCCTTTTGGTATCCTGGGGGGTTACCGGTGCTTAAACCTACATCCATAAGGCTGCTCATTTTAAGTCCTTGAGACTGACTTTTAGTGGAAATCTGAGCTGATTCACGTGGAGGAGGGGGTTATTTTGAGCTGAAGGGCATGAGGAGGCTGTAAGCCATCCCAGGATACTACCCCCACTACTCTGCACAGGAGTATCCTAAGGGCGCTCCATGGACTCCTCCATTTGGGCATCCTCTGAAGTATCAGAGTCCATGTTCACCTCCTTTAATACAGAGAATGAAGTCTGAGTTGCAATTCCCTTAGACGGTGGGGGTTGATGACTTTGAGCCTCCACATCTAATTGGGGTACTCCATACCTTCTCCAGTATCTGAGTTTCTTGTGGTAACCAAATTAGTTCTAGATGCCGTCCCTGGACTAGCTTCCTCTGGGTTAGATTTATATGAAGCAGATTTGCGCTTATTTTGTGATAGTGAAGGGTCTGGAAACTTAAAAGGGGTGCCAACTGGCAGGGGTTTTTCAGCATTAAGGTGATAAAGCTGTACTACTGGCTGTGCCTGCTCAACTGCCACTTAAAGAACAGCATGGGATAGATCCTGTACCAGCACCCAATGGGTAGGTTGCAGGATTGCCGCTGGTGCTGTAAGGAGTGTTTCTTACCTGTTACAGGGACTTGGCTTCCGGTTGAGAGAGCTTGTTTACAAGCAGTGCAACTATTATATAAATGGTATAAAGCATTACACCATGAGAAGCGTGGTCGCGCCTGATCAGGATCAACAAAGAATATTTTTAAACATGATCCAATGACTGCCACACGTGGAGTAACCTCCATGTTATGGGCCACCATAGGGTTGGGGATAAATGATGCTCTAGCAATATGAGCCTATTGGGATGAGGCATAGTAGGCTGTTGCACATAGATCTACTGTTAGAACAGACGCAAATACCATCAAACCCCAATGTAGGGCAAGCTTTATGGGATTCTAGGTCCAATGTAGCTGGTAGATTGATAAATTACCCAAGAAATTTACTCCAAGTTATATCACATTCTAGATACATGTAGAGATCCATGTAGAATCTCTATTTTAGTAGAAGCTGCTTGGTCTGCATCTGCTGCAGTTGTAAACCCTACATTAATATAGTGGATTTCCACTACTTCATTAGTTTTGGTATCAACTGGAAAGGCTATTGCTATTGCTTCAAATAGGTAAAATAATCTCTTGTATAAAACTCGACTGGGTTATGCCCATAATAGAATCTAACTGCATGAGTCAGAGTGGACCTAAGGAGTGCACGTTGTGAGTGAGCTTCTGCCCATCTCTTCCTCACTTCAGCCACAAAAGCAGCTTCATGAGGGTCAATGGTAGGTGGTGCAGAAATAATTTTTTCTGACATGCACCTTATCCATCCTTAACTCGCTTATTTTTTGTTTATATTCCAATTTAAATTTTTTTGGCATATACCTATGGGGCGGGACTTCAGATAGAGGCGCTAATATCCCTTTGGGTTTATGCGCTGGCACCTTCTGGGCCTTCCCAGTTTGTACTTAACTTTTTCCAGGTTGGATTGCTTTAGCTGTCTTGGAATTACTTCCTGCCAATTGATTGGCGGATTCAGGTTCATCCTAACACCAATCTATCCCTCCAGCCTTCATCTGACCCTCAGCAGATGCTGTTTGGGTTTTTTGTGGTCTGATTGGCTATTTAGCTAGTTCAATTGAAATCTAATTTTGATTTTGATTTTGATGAAAATTTACCATGAACTGATCTGATACTCAATGCTGATTCAGTTTGGGCACGTTGGTTGCCTTCCAAACCATGAAAATGACGGCCAACTGATTCAACACCTACCATCAATTTAGTTTGGACATGTTGGTTGCTTTGCAAATTGTGTAAATGAAGGCCAACTGATCCAACAAGTAATGTCAATAAATTTTGGCACCTTGGTTGATTTTCAAAGGGATGTGGTCTGCAAAGATGCCTGAACCCCCTGCGCGGTATTGTGAGTGGTATTACCTCCTGATACTTTGGTTAATTTGTTAAATGTGTCTTCAGGGTGGGATGCACCAATTTAATTACCCTCAGTCAACCCAGAGTCGACTGAGGTAGGCAGTAAAATGGCAGGATCATTTGTGATTACGCCTTGTATTGATAAATCTGTGTTTACATCTGCTTTTGCAGCTGAAGTTTGGGAGCGGGTCATATGGGTTGACACATAAGTTGGCAACTGAGTGTTCTGCGATTTAGGGTTTCTTTTGGTGAATTTCGATGCATCAGTTGAGCTCTCAGTGGATTTTACCATCATATTCATTTTGATTCAATAAGGCTAAATTTCCAGGTGATTGTAATTTTTTAAAAGTAAAATTTAGCATTGAAAGAAAGGTTAGTACTATCATTACTGAGGTTTTACTATAATTTGGAGACTGGGTCCTTCAAAGGCTACATGATTATTAATCATTATAGCTCCAGCGGTATCTCCTAGTAGACTTTAGGTCTCTAAAGATATATATTGATGTAATAGATATTGTTAAGGCAAATCTATGCTACTTTAAACAGGCAGAATCTCTAGTGAAAACTAGGCGAAATTTGTAGATATAAAATATAATATCTTTATGTAAAACTTGGGGGTTATTTATAAATTTGGTCAAAGTATGGGATCAAGTAGAGTATGGCACTTTTTGAATAAAACAGAGGAATGTGGAGGATTCTGGTGGACACAATATTTCCTAATTAATTTTAGAAGATTTAGATTTCTCCCAATGGCAAGATCTTTATCAATGAATTTGGAAGATTCAGGAGGGATCAGGATTTTAGGTGCTCATCTTGGAATTCACCATTCATTGTGAATTTGATAGCTTCCACTGTAGCAGAAGTCAATTAAGTAGATTTCAAATTATCTGGCTTTTAAAGTTCATCTGAATCTACATTAATCCCATCATTCCTGATGTGACATCTGTCAGGACGCAAGGGTGTTAATCTACTGGTCCAATAGTAAGAGACCAGGTAACCCAAAGTCCTGGGTGAAGGATATGGGGAAGGTTTAACTTAATAAAAAAATTAAAATCTATGACGAAGGGAAAAAACTCCAAGGGTGGCATATTATATAAAAGTGTCATTAATTAGTGGAAAAATCGAAAACTGTGCAGCAAAAAGATTGTAATTTTTATTACTATCAAAACAAAATATAAGTAGTTTTAAGGGTGTTTTTTTCGTGGAAAATCCCCAAGCGCTTCAATGCCAAGATCTATTCTAATAGCAATTGGGGATTCTTTGACATTGATTCATGGCGGCTCTCCCGTTTGGGTTGAGCACCACAAGTGCAAAAAAGGATTCTGTTAAATTCTATTTGCTTTTGTCAAATAGGATTCAATTGTAGCATAAGTCAGGTTTGAACCCCAATATCATGAGGTCTTGAATTTATTTAGGGATTATCCCCGTCAAAATTTTTGACTATATCATCAATAAGGTTTGATCCCATCATCAGATGTATTTAAATCCATATTTTGTGCCAGAGTATTGACAACGCCCTCTTATAGAACATGAACAAGAGGTGAAAGGCTGAAAAAATTGAATGTGTACTATATTGATTATGGTTCCATGAACGACTTCCACAAAGAGTGTTTATTTCTTCATTTATAAAAGAATTTGTAGGGTCCTGACCAATTGGTTCCAAAATTTTTCACTTCTACCTGGTCAACGATGGTAAAAAAGACTAAATTCCCAGGTTGGAAGGTGTGTAGAAGATCATGTTTATCAATAAACCAATTAGTTTCTCTGGTAGTAATACAATAAATTTTGGAAGCCAAGGCCTGAAATCAGATGATCTCATTAGCAATATTTCTCATAGTAACTTCAAGGGCTTTGAGAGAGGTTTGATCCAACAAAATTGCACTTTAGAGGGCAGTTGGGGATTTCTGCTGTAAAGAGCTTGAAAGGTGGACATCTTAATAATCCAATGATAACTTATTTGCTAGCCAAGAAGTGCACTAGTTAGATATTGGGTCCAATGAAGAAGGTGGTCATGGCCAGTTTATGGAGGGTTAAGGTTAAAGTACATTTACACGTTCTACACTCCATTGGTTGCAGGATGGTAGAGGGTTGAAAAAAATTGAGTGGTCCCCATTAGGTCAGTAAATTCATTCACTAATGAAGCTCAAAAATTATGGCCATTATTAGAGAGAATTATGTTAAGGCACCTATGTTGGATGTAACGATTGACAACGGTACATGAATCTCATAAGGTTGGGAAATATGAGATTTGTGTATGTCAATAGTTGCAATTCCGTTATTCTGAGTAGGACTTTCCTATTTGGGTTGACAACGGAATAAAAATTTAAATAAATAAATTATTTGATTGGTTGTTTATTCTGAGGTTCCCTTCCATTTCTCCATCGAGTTGCCTGGATGCCATCAATTCCAGAGGCTTTTGCGCCCCTCATTACCTACAATTCATTTATCCTTTAAAGGAAGTATTTCAAAGCGAGGTCAGCTCCACTGGACCTCACTTTGGAATTCTATTCCAACTTCGAGTCAACTCCCAATAAAGGCTGCTATTTGGTGGACTTGTTTTATTAAATTTTATCTAATTAAAGCGAGGTTGGGGGTGCAGATGACAGTGCAAGAAGGAGGAGAGAAAGGGGGTGGACGCGCTGGGATCCTCTTGAGAGTGGCCTTGCCCTGGTGAGAGGGGAAGGAGCCAGAGTGGCCCAAGGTGACAGAGGCCTGTTGACTGCACCTTGGCTGGGTAACCCTGAGGCGACAGAGGCCATAGGGGATGCACCTCAGCCTGGGGCCCAAGGTGACAGAGGCTGGTGCACTGCACCTCAGCATGGTATGCCCAGCAAGGCTGTCCATTTGGACAGGACCATCTGAAGTTGGTACAGCCACATATGGGGGTGGTGGTTTAGGGTTAGTGGCGGGCTGGGCCTTGGGAGCCCCATCCATTACATTATTTCAAATTCAAATTTACTTTGGTGGGCTGTGGTACCAGCCAGCCCACAAGTTGGCTGCAGTCGATGTCCCAAGCATCACCATGGGTCATCATTTCCTTTCATTGGTTTGTAGGGCCTTACAACGAAGGGGATGGGTAGCCTGTGAAATGGCTGGACGACTGGCGGTTGATGGCCTATTATGCCCACCAGGAGACCTCCAGAGAACCCATTGATTTGATCCGGGGGCTCTGGATTTCCAGTTGACTTCCCCAAGCTGCTCGCAAAAAAGGTCCCCTGTTGAAGAAGTCATAGATTGCAGCACGCCTGCCTTGCCAATTCAGGTCCAAGTCTGCTGGGATTTCCATTTTACAAGGGGTAATGTAACAATTGATGATCATACATAAATCTCATAAGGTTGGGAATTATGAGATTCGCGTATGTCAATAGTTGCAATTCCGTATTCCAAGTAGGATTTTCCTATTTAGGTCAATAATGGAATAAAAATTAAATAAATTAATTATTTGATTGGTTGTTCATTCTGAGGCTCCCCTCCATTTCTCTGTCAAGTTGCCTGGATGCCATCAATTCCAGAGGCTTTTGCGCCCCTCATTACCTACAATTCATTTATCCTTTAAAGGAAGTATTTCAATGTGAGGTCAGCTCCACTGGACCTCACTTTGGAATTCTATTCTGACTTCGAGTCAACTCCCAATAAATGCTGCCATTTGCTGGACTTGTTCTTATTTAATTTTATTTAATTAAAGCGAGGTTGGGGGTGCAGATGGCAGTGCAAGAAGGAGGAGAGGAAGGGGATGGATGCGCCAGGATCCTCTTGAGAGTGGCCTTGCCCTGGTGAGAGGGGAAGGATCCAGAGTGGCCAAGGCGACAGAGGCTGGTTGACCACACCCTCGGCAAGGTATATCCAAGGCAACAGAGGCTGTAGGGACGCACCTCAGCCTGGGGGCCCAAGGCGACAGAGGCCAGTGCACCGCACCTCTTCCTGGTTTGTCTGGCAAGGCCATCCATTTGAACAGGACCATCCAGAGTTGGTACAGCCACATATGGGGGTGGTGGTTTAGGGCTGGTGGCAGGATGGGCCTTGGGAGCCCCGTCCGTTACATTGGATAAAACCTATATATAATAACATAGTGGTAGCTTTTGCTAAAGTGGAGGGTAGAAATATGGCTTCAATCCAATTGATTAAATGATCAACAGCTAGAGGGAGGAATTGGTGGCCATTATATGATCGAGGGAGTGGTCACACTTCAATAATCATATTATGGAAGGATTCAAAGGGTGGAACTACAGGATGTTGAGGTAGGAGATTAGGTCAAGCTTGACTTTTACATACCAAACAGGACTCTAATATGCCTTGGATATAGACGAGCATTCCTTTAAAATAACATTGTGCCTTGAGCCATTGGTAGGTTTTTAATTCCTCCATAACTGAGCTGCCAAAATCCTTCTTTAATAACATTTGTGTGAGCTAAAGGTCAGATGTAGGGTACCATTTTTGTGACATAAGTTTGTACAGATTACCATTTTAATCCTGGATATTTGCCTACTTTTTCAATACTTCGTTTTGAATTGTTAGCGATTCATATTTCCATAAAAGCAGTTGGGTTAAAAGATTTTAGAGTCAATCTTTCTCAGGTTTGTCAAAGTTAATATAGGTAACCTAACTTTTCTCTCTCGTTGCAATCACTTTTGCAACAAAATTTAATTCAAGTCTGGTGTTAATTTGATAATCTCATCAAGGAGATTAGTTTGTGCCCATGTCAGGGTGCAGTTGGAAAATTAAGGTAAAAGGCACAGGTGTTGGCCCCGCGACATCTAAAGTTCACAAATGCCCCGGTGAACCCATAGGAATAAACAAACTCAACAAAAAACTGGCGGTAACCATTTTTCCAGAAATTTTAGCTTGGCAAGCGCGATGTAACCAGTACATCAATATGCCACATTCTCAACCACTCTCATTGGTGGAACACAGAGTCTGGGTATTCCTAGATATTCCGCAGATGACGATTTGGGAAAAGTTTTGTGGGGATGTGCACACTCATTTCCTGAACGCGGTGTACGTCGCACCTCATTCCATGCCATGCAGTTGGCTGGATCTTGGTTTTGAAACCAAGGAAGCAGCGGGCGAAGCTGCAACAGTGCGCGTTGTGGTAGACCTCCCAGATGGGCAGTGGGTCGTCGAAACTAAGCACACCAGATGGACAAAATCAAACCAAATTTTTGTAACTTTTGACTTTCTGCCCACTATGGTCAAATGCGCCATACTTGAACAACACCTGAAGGCTGGACTCGCCATGTACGGCGAAATACAATCCTTCAAGATGCAGCGCTTTACACTGATGCCAAACCTGTACACTGGCAAAGCAATTGCAGTCCTAACCCCAGCTGAGGGGATAGCACAGGATCTTACCCAAATCCTGCACACCACTTTTGTCAATATTGAGGGGAATGCCAGCCACCCTTTCCAGGTCACCGTGGACAGTGCACCTCCCATCTGCGCCTATTGTGACGCATTTGGCTACAAGGCACACACCTGCCCCTCCAAGGAGGGCATCACATACCAAGAGCATCCCTCAGAGGCTATGTGCACTGGTGAGGCCCACTATGAGCCAAAAGTCGATACAAAGGAAGCCTTCCCATGGGGAGCGCAAGGATGCTACTTAGTTGTGCACCCAATATCCCCTCAAGAGTGGAAGAAGGCCAAACAGGCCCGCAAGGTGGCGGCCAAGGAGGCGGCCAAGACCACTTCCATTATCCCACCCTCCCAACTCCAGGTGAACATCGAGACTTTTGCAGAGGAAGCAGCTCACAAATCTCTCAACCAATCAGATTGGGACGCCCAAGCTGATTAAGCCCAAGTGGAAATCCTGATGGGGGAGTTAATATTACCTGACTAAGGCGCCCAAGCCTCAATTGGAACCGAATTGATCTCCAACCTCCCAGCCAAAAATTCAAAATTAAGCATTGGTGCACTGAAAATGCACGCACCACAAAAATCTTGTCCTGAAGCGGGGAAACAAAAAGTGAGGGCAAAACCCAACGTGAACCCAACTGCTAAAGCTACCCATAACACCGACTATGTTGCATTACATACCTGAGGCGCTGACAAGTGCCGTGAAGAATGAGATAAGGCTGAAGGGCTCAGGTGCCCTTTCCCTCGCACCTAAGGTGTGATGGGGGGAGCCTTTACTTTATGGATGTTGAATATCACTGGACTCAAGGCCTCGCCATCATGAGCTAGGAAACTGAGTTTTTTAAAACATAATTTACACATGGATATCCTGACCATCCAGGAGTCCCACTGTCCACACGGTTCTGAGGAAACATGGAAAACCATGCTTCTCCCCTCTCAATCCTTCTGGTCTGAGCACTGTGGAATGCTTGTTTGAAAAAACAATAATTTTAAATTTTCATCATCTAAATCCTTCCTTAGTGGCTGCATCCTTGTTGTCAATTTTTCGTGGGCCAACGTAGTACACACTATCGTCAACATTTACACCCCAACCTGTGCATTAGAACGTCAGGAATTTTTCTCATCTGTCAAATCCGTTCTGTTATCCCCTGACCCTTTCATCATTGGCGACATGAACTGTTGGTTGAACTCATCCACTGACCGCTGACCTTCCTCATCTTCCCCGCCACAGGGACATTTAGAATTACATGTCCTCAAGGCCACCCTAGGGTTGATCGATGCTCTGCCACATCATGCTCCGCTTCTCAAAAACATGTCGCACCCCCACATCCACAACGGCCAGTTAAGGTCCATGTCCTGCATCAGCCTTATCCTCATGCCATTGAAATATTGTACCCAGATTTCCCATTTCACAATGATGAAGATCAATTTCTCTGATCACAGGTTGGTTTTGATATCATTTCACCTTCCCCACCCAGTTGCTCAGGCTCCAATTTGGTGAAAACTTCGCCTGTCCAAAATCACGTTGCCAAGATTTTCCTCGTGGATGGAATCTATGACCTTGGCTCTGGAATTTACCACACCATTTTGCGCTGATCCAATTTCCACCTGGTCTGCCTTCAAGGCGGACACAATCCACCAGGCTCACCACCTTTCCTCCTGACATTCATGCTCCGCCTCAGCGGTCATCTCGCATGCTCTAGCAGAGATAGCCCACCTGGAGTCCAACGTCCCAGCCAAGGGCTACAGCCCTGCTTGGGGTCACAAGTGGGCGGAAGTAGCCACCCACCTTAACATGCTTGAGTGGCAACACAAACATTGGGTTTGTGTTCAGTACAGAGCTAAACACATCACAGCGGGTGACACGTGCTCCACTCACTTTTTTCAAAAATTATTCGCACCACGTCAGAGCTTGGCTTGCACACAGGTGCAAAGGCCAGACAATTCTGTCGCGGATATGCCGGCCAAAGTGGCAATTAAGATATAAAACTATTACTCTGAATTGTACCAATCTGACCCAATTTCGCTGGCCAAAATGGCGAATTTTCTCAATAGTGCACACATCCGTACTGTTTCCCAATTCCTGGAGTTAATGAATTTGATTACTCCGGATGAACTCTGGTCCACCGTCCGCGGTGCACCAAACAGGAAATGCCCAGGCCCTGATGGCATTCCTTATGAGATTTATAAGAAGTACTTCAAGTTTTTATCCCCACTGTTGCTTGCCTCTCTTAACCAGAGCCTTTTGGAAACGCGCCTCCTACCAGGAGGGCAAGAGGCCTACACCATTACACTATTCAAAAAAGGGGATAAGCTAGACTTGGCCAGCTGGCGCCCCATTTCTCTAACCAACACTGATACTAAAATTTTTACTAAAATCATGGCTAACCGTCTAGGGATTATGGCCTCAGCTTTCATCTCCCCAGAACAATTCAGTTTCATACCTAGAAGGTCGATTTGGGACTATGTGCACACTGTGGCTAAAGCCTGTCAGTCCACGGCCTCTGGTGCACTAGTATTTTTAGACCAACAGAAGGCCTATGATAGAGTTAACTAGGATTACCTCAGGGCCTGCCTCCACCAGTTCCGCTTACCCCCTCGCTTCATCAATTGGGTGATGCTGCTGACGGAATTCGCCACAATAACTGTGCATAGCCCTGGCTTTCTAACTGATGTAGTCCGCCCTCAAAGGGGGCTACGCCAAGGGGACCCCCTTAGCCCACTCTTATATAACTTCAGCCTCGACCTAATTTTATAAAATATGAATGCCCGCCTTTCTGGGGTCCACGTGCAAGGCCAAGCCCCAGTAAAAATGTTGGCGTTTGCTGATGACTGTGTGGTTGGGGTGTCTAACAATCATGACGAACGCGCGCTTGAAGCCCTTATCCAGGTTTACTCCAGGGTGAGTTATGCTGCACTCAACACCTCCAAAACTGAAATCATTCTCCTTGGTCGGTATCAAACTCGTTGGGCCTCAGCGCCCAGTTTCCAATCCACCCCATCTACTAGTGCACGCGCATGATTACCCTACCCTACCCATACCGCACCACTTGTGCTCCCCTTTGTGCCTCGCCCCACCGTGGGGCCAGTCCGCCGTTTGGGGGTGTGGTTGGAGGCTGGCAGGTATGCCTCAACGGTGATGGAAAACCATATTCTGGAAATGTGACGAAACGCATCGCCTCCCTCAGAGCCCATCCTACTTCCCTTACCAGCAGGGTTGTACTAGCCAACTCTATGCTCTTCTCCAAAGTTTGGTTTGGGGCCCACGCCATCGCTTTCTCCCCAAGTTTCTTCAAGTCACTGTATGCCCTTCTGCAAGGGTGGCTTTGGTCAGGCCGCCCACCGCCAGAGAATATAGAGGTCATGCTTGGCCCTCGCCAAAGTGGAGGCATGGGCCTGCTCAACTTTGAGGCCCATGCTGCAAAGATCCTGGGCACCTGGATCGCTGCTGTTACCATCCCTACTATTCCGGCCCAACACTGGTCCCACGCAGCCCACTACAACTTCTCCCGCGCCCTGGGCCTTACCAATCCGTCACACCCACACTCTTTGATGAAATATCTAGCTTCCCACCCTTTGGCCGCTGTTCCCCATGGGACTGCATCCCACTTCAAGCCAATCTCTCCTCTCCATGCGAAGTGCTGAGTGGAGAATCTGTATTTGTGGACATACTGCCAAGAGGGGGCGCCCCTCTCCTCAGTTTACCCAGGAGGTACATGGTCTTCCCATTTTGGACGGCTTGATACCCGCGAGGCCCCCTATCTTGTCCAGGGTGGACTACCTGGACTTGATGGACATCCCCTATTCCCTTGATACCCAGAAAACAATTTGGAAGTACGCCCACCACCCTCTTCTACAGCCTCATGTCTGATCCCATGTGTGGCGCTTCTTGAGGCGGGTGTACCATACTGCCAAGCGCTCTAACGCTTTACACTCATCCTATGCCATATGTGGCCAGTATGAAACACTGTTTCACCGCCTGGAGAAGTGCCCTACATCTAAAGTGATTTGGCGTGAGGTGCAACTTCTGCTTTGCCAGGATCAGGCTCAGCCCTTCAGTTTGTCTAGGGATAGGTTTGCTTTATCAATGATCACCCCTCTTCCTCCCTCTCTCCATGCTTTGGTGGTCAAAATTTCCATGTTAACTATCCACACGATTGTCTTAGATTCCATCTCAGGATCCACCCCCACCCTCCAAAAAGCTGTCCGTCAGTTTTATCGCAATTAGTGGACCACTTTCAAGCGTGGTTATTTGCATACCTCCCGCCATGTTGCCGTCAGTTGGTCTCCTCCTGGTTCCCAGTTTGGTTTATCACTCTGACCCTTTCCTACACACGTGCTCAATTGTGGTTCCTACCCCTATAAACGTACCCCCCCCTCCCAGTAGTGGCGTTCCCGCTGGCAACAGGAGACAGCATTATCTTCTCTGGGGTGCCCTCCTTTTATGTTTTGTTCTCTTTGATGTCTGATTGGAAGTGTCCATCCCCTGTTCGTCCTTCCCCACAATAAATAAATATGGGTAACCTAGATAAGCGATCAACATTTTAATGTATAGGACCTGGACAATTAATTATAGAAAAATCATAGTTTTGAAGTTTTAACGCCCTCAAATAATCTCCAGTCAATATCTTTCATTTACTGAAGCCATCATAACAAAGCGTGATCAGTAATTATAGTGAAGTGATTCACATATAAAAAAGGTCATTAATGCTTAAGAGCCAATAGTATCGCCAAACATTCTCATTCTGTAATGCTATAGTTACGTTCTGATTTTGATAGACTTTTGCTATGATAAGCAATGAGATGATACAATAAGTTTCATGTTATGTTGAGATAAGAGAGCTCCTATAGCTATATCACTAGCATAAGTGAAAAGTAGAAAAGGTTTGTCAAAGTTAGGATGCACAAGTACTGGAGAGTGGGAGAGGGCTCCGCAAAAATGGTCAAAAACCTGGTGTTGTTCTTCTTTACACTGGAAGGGTGTTCCTTTATTCAATAAGTATACTAAAGACTCAGAGGTGTTGGTAAATTGGAGGAATAAAATTATGATAGTATCCTACCATCCCTAAAAAAGCTTGTACATCACATATGGATTTAGGGGGACAACTTAGTTTTAGCCATAATTTTGTCATCCACTGGGGTATTCCAGCCTTACTTACCTTATTGCAAAAAATACATTTTCTTTAGAAAAAAAATATTTGGCTGGGTTTAACTTTTAGAAGACTGTGTAGGGCTTCCATTTTTATATCTTGATACTGCTATGCCCTTGAAGCCCACAGTCAATACTTGAGGCTGATTTAGCTGCAGGACAAGTATATTTATTATTATAAAAGGGGCCAAGTCACCGCTTATGTCCTGTCAGCTAAAGTATCTGTCCTGTGGTAAGAATGGCAAAACAGACTTGTTGAAGTCAAGTAGCAAAGCGAGATATAGAAACAACAGCGTAACTTTATTATAGTATAAATTGGGGGTTTTTATATGTTTCAATTAACAATATAAACCCCCAAAAAAAGGATTAATAAAGTAATAGAGGTGGAAATCAGAAGAGAGGCTCTCGGTCATATGATACATTCTGGATGCTATAAACTTTTTTTTCATATTTTTGATATGGCAAAAATGATGAGTTGAATACCCAAGTCAGATGAGACTGTGGGTCATTTAGGTTGATCATTCAGCAGCTTATTGATTCTTACACTTTTTAGGTTTATCTTAATTTATGGCCTTGAGTGTCACTACAAGTAGTTGTCACCCAATCTTCAGTTAGTCCATCATTTTGATGAGACAAGAATCCATCTCAAGGTATTTTAGGCTCAAATTTATTTGTCAGACTTTTACTAGAGTTGAATAGAGCTTTGATGACTACTAATTTATCTATGTAATTTATTGAGATAATGAGTTTAGCTCCCTTCCTGGGTATAGATGATGATTTAGCTGATGGAGTCAAATAGTCAGTATTCTTCCCATCATGTTTGATATCAGGATATCTGACATCACCACCTTTAAAAATATTGGTGGGTGAATACTGATGCAAGAATTGGCTATAATGTGGTTGATTGTTACTCCAGTTTCTAAAGACTTGATTGAGTTTTAATCTCCACGATTTTAAGTAATTAGTATAGCCCATCTTAGATCAAATCTAATTTTCCTCCCCGAGGCACTATTTGATTGTGATAAAAAATAGCTCTGAAAAAATCAAAAGTGGGTAAAGTTTAGCGAGTTTCATTAGCTGCTTGACCTTCCCTTGTAACCTTCTTGGCCAGATTTGTCATTTCCTCTGACTGAAGTTCTATTTTATTATGGGATAATCTTTTAGTGATTTCTATGACTCTTCAGTAAAACCACTGGGAACTTCTCAAGCTAATAAATCTGGGATTACAGATTCTCTTCTGTGTAAGGCCTTAAGGGAGATATTTTGATAATTCGATGGAATCTTATCTTTATAAGCCATCAATGCACTTGGGAGGTATTGGTCCCAGTGTAATGGATTGGTAATTGGCCATCTTGCGTAGTATTGAGACCAATATCTAATTTTCCTTTTGACATTCCCATTAATTGATGGGTTGTAAGGAGCTGAGAATATGTTGAGTTTCCATACGCATAGCTAGAATCCTCACAACTCATGATGAAACTATTCCCATTATAGATTAGTAAAACCTGTGGGAAGCCGTGCCTAAAAAATATTTTGATTTATAAATGTTAGCAGTACCTTAAGCGTTTTATGTGCGAGTATAGCAATTGTTTTAACCCACTTTGTGAAATGATCAATCCCTACTAGGATGTATCAATTTCCTCCTGTAGATTTTTGTAGTGGACCTATGACATCTAAACTGAAAATATGAAATGGCTGCTGAGGGGTCATAGTTGATACTTGTACTTGGCCTTATGCAGCTTCTGTTTTTTTACAAGTGTTTCAATCATCTAAGACTTCCACTACAGAGTCTAGTATCCCTTTCCAATAGTAGCTATCCTTGATCCATTTGTAAGTTTTCCTGGCTCCTCCAGGCCTTAAGTATTGTGGACTTCATTATAACTGGTACCCATTTAGAAGGTTGCAAGTAAGGTAGCCAGCCGAATCCAATTTCTGTAAAGTAATCTATTTAGAACCTTTTGTATCATTAGAATGTCATTTAAAAATCCTCTTAATAGTACGTCCTTTCACTCCCAAGAGTCTGGCTTCATGAGTATGTTGTGTAAACGTTCATCTTCGCTATTATCAAGATATAGTAGGGGCAGTTGAGTCAGTCCATCTACGTTCATGTTTTTCTATCCATCTTAGAGGACAATATTCATGTCATAGTGTGAAGCTTGAGAGCCCATATGAATATTCTTCCTGTCATATCTTTCATATTTTGCAGTCACTTTAGGGAGGCGTAGCCTTTCACAACTGTAAAGTTATTACTGTACAAAAATGTCCAGAAATGTTTCACTGTCAGGAGAACAGGTAAGCACTCTTTATATGCGACGCTATGATTTCTCACAGCTTTGGAATGTGTTTTGCCATAATATGACACCGGGTGGTCAAAGCTGTTTTCATCTAGTTGAGAAAGGATGGCACCTATGGCTAAGTTGGAGGTATTGGTGAACAGGATGAAGGGCTTCCCATAGTCTGGACTTTGTAAGATTGGTCATCTTTCAACAAGCTCTTCATTGACTCAAATGCAGTTTGTTGCTCTAATCCCTATAAAAAGGGGCATTTTTGGCAAATAATCAGACAAGAGGTTCAGCAAGATGAGTGAAGTTAGGGATAGATTGATGGTAGTATCCAAACATTTCTTAAAATTACCTTTATGTCTTGAAGGCTCTTTAGCTCAGGCATCTTGGAGATTGCTTCAACATTATCACACAAGGCTTAGATTCCTTCCCACGATATGGTAAGTCCTAGAAATTCCAAGTCCTGCTGGAAAAGTACACTTTGCAGGTTTCTAATTTGATATTATTTTCTCTCAGTCATTGAAACACTGAATTATGGAGGTCTAGATAATCACCAAAGGTTTTCTTTAAATTTAAACATTAAATTTATTGCGGGGAAGGTTGACCATGGGACGGACACTTCTGAATATGACTCAGATGAGACGAAACTTAGTACCAGGGGAGGCACCCCAGAGAAGCGATGCTATCTCTTGTTGCCAGCGGGAACGCCACTTATGGGAAGGGGGAGGGAACGTGTGTAGGGGACGTAGCCACTATTGAGCACGTGTGGAGGAAGGGGTCTGATTTGATGAACCAGACTGGGAACCAGGAGGAGACCAGCTGTCGGCGACGCGGTGGGAGATATCCAAACATCCACACTTGAAAGTGGTCCACCAAATGAGACCGGAATCTGTGGACAGCTTCAGGGAGGGTGGGGATGGATCCAGCGATGGCATCCAAGACAATCGTGTGGATAGTCCACATGGCGATTGCAACCACCAGAGCACGGAGGGAGGGTGGGAGGGGGAGGCCATTGATGAAGCAAACATATCTCTTGACAGACTGAAGGGATGTGTTTGATCCTGGCCTAGCAGACGTTGGACTTCGCGCCATATTA